>PVLD010006692.1:19598-98361 GCA_004027595.1 Dinomys branickii
TTTTTTCTGTTGTTGAGAGGATTAATTGTCTGACTAATTTTGCATGTCTGTATATGGGTTCATATATTTACACTTCGAAGATATCAATGGATAAAGCAATAACCACTGTTGAGACCATGTCACCTTGTCTATAGATTAGTTGTGATTGTACTATTTTTTATGCTAATTGGTGTCTGTTTGTTAATATGTTTTTGTACTTCTATTAAAAAAAAAAAAGAGAATGCTGTGTTCCACCTGCCACAGCTGTGATCATCGTGCTTTCACGGAGCCCGGTGTATGAGGAAGGACCCACAGCACTAGCCTGTTGGTTGTGCGGCTCCTACAGAAATCACTTATAGGCTTTGCATCAGTGCATTGTTTTTCCAGCATATAACTCATGTATTGAGCTCTAGCTATAAGAGGTTAAAGGAAATTTGATGTTCAGCATTATAGGGAGGAAAAATGAGAAGGAAGCTGGAATAGATGTTGAAATAATCAAACAACTACCTTCCATGGTGATGTAGAAAGGGCTAGAGAGAGGGCACAATGCAGTATAACAGCTGTCCCTTTGAAGATTATAGTCAACTGGAGAAGTTAACAATTAAATAATTAACAAATTGCAACTTTAATTCCTTCTGGGAAATGATAACTCAGATAAATGTCTGCAAGGCGAAAGGAAGCAGATAGCTGGAAAAGAATACTCTAAGAGCATCCATTCTACGTGCTCGGGCTCATGGTGGGTGTCTTCCCTGTGTGTAACCGGAAGCCCATGGAATGAGCCCCGTGTCCCTGAGGAGATGAACAAGATGGGTCCTCCGTCCATACAAAGCAAGGGGGCACCTCAGACAGGAACTTCGAAATATTGAATTTATCTAAATCCAGGTCTCCAGATGGAGCAAAATTGTGTTTCACCTCCAACCCCTCCATTGTTCTGCAGCTTTGCACTTCTTTGTTTTGATGAAATTTCTAGCTCTTTGGAAAACCAATTTCTGAAAAAGAAATTTTCTTTTCTGAGATCATTTCAAGTGTCTCAGGGGAGGGATAGGAGCAATGGTTTTGCAGGTGAGACACTTGGAAGGAAACTACAGCTCTGGGGCCTTCCACTCTGTGCAGATGCGAACAGGGAGCACCCGGATTAGGGAAGAACTCTTGGGAATGATCTGATGATTACCAGCGAGTTGGCAGTAGCTGCGCAGTGGGAAGGGAGGGGAGGTGCACGGAAACAATCATGCTGTCTCCTAAATTAAGCTCCTTCTCACTCCTCGGGCAGCATGTTGCCATACTGAGTTAGGTAGAAAGGGAATTGTCATGGGTGACCTTTTCTAGTAGCTTTATCTTTAGATCCTGTTGTTGCTCCCTGTTCAAATTTATTTGCATTTGCATTAAAGTACCCTTCTATCTTTCAATAAATACATTATCAATTCAGACTCTGCTCAAATTTTGGTAACAAAGGAGTTCCATTTTTAAAATCAGCAGACCTTCCACAAATTGCTATTTTGGAAATTTTTTTTAGCATCTTTTACAAACCACACATCTTAACCTGGGAATGGCTGTTTTCCTTTGTTCTTTGTCTCATTTTATTTTAAGCCTGTTTTCTACTTTAACGTGCATTGATTCTCTCTATAGGATGACCTGGATTCCATTCTAAAATTTCAGGCCACATCCTATAGTTAAGGTTCACACTGTCCCTACCTCAGCGTGGAGAAGGAGATTAACATTTGCACAATCAAACCATTTAATTTTAAAAATATGTATTCTAGTATGGTCAAGGAACCACATAAGAAGCAATGAAGTGTAATTATAGTTAGAATTTTCCGAGAAATACATTGTCTTGTTAATATTTAAAAATGTTTAAAAAATGTGTACTTGGAGCTGAGGAAACATCTCATTGTAACTGGGAGCTAAATGAAGGAGAGCTGAACTGGTCAGGAAACCTGACTGGGGACAGAAGGAGCCTTGGAATTATTCATGGTCTTAGGCTGACTTTCCACTATCTCTCTCAACAAATACCCTTTTCAATTAAGAAACATTTGAAATGTGACCATGTGGCCTTTCAGTCGAAATAGTTTCAGAATTACTAGCAGATATATTTTTGAAAATATGGAGTGTATTTGGCAAGGGATCTCACTACGTAGTTGAGGTTAGTCTTGAACTCACTATGTAGCCCAGGGCGCCCTGGAACTCATAGCAATTGTCCTGCTTCAGCCTTCCAAGTGTTGAGGCTATAGGCAAAATACAGAGTTTTAAAAGAAAAATACAGTTTGGTAATTAAAAAAATAAATTCCATTATTTCAAGAGAAAATAGGGAACTGTACTCTATTTTTGTTAATGATTAGTAGATAAACAAGTGGTATTTAGCTTTCAGGTGTCAGGTTTGTTCTCTGTATAAAAAAGAAAAAAGGGAAGATCCTACCATATCTGTACACATAAGGATGATTTACTATACATAAAAGTGTAGAATTTTTTCACATTTGTGTTCAAGAAAACTAGAACATAAGTATTTTTGAATCCTACTCCTATTTTGGAGAAAAATATTATCTGATATGAACTATATTTTAACTATCTATGAATATCATAATATTAAGTTCCCTAATTACTAGTTAGCAGTAGTTACTATATTTAAAATGATCATGAAACTGTATTATTTAACAAATATGTAAATATTTAAAAGGAATAGATAATGGAAGGGGGAAGGAAAATTATTTTTACTGATCACCTTTCAAATCTTTAGTAGGAATCCAGGATCCTATGGGGCAATACCTAAGAAAGATAAATATAGATTTCTTATTTATTACCTACCTTTCCCAATACTGAGAAAAAACCCCACTGGTTTCTTCAAAAATTCTACTAGATGTGTTTTAGAGATCAATTATTAAAATGTGGAATTTCAAAAGTAGCGTTTCATTGTCCATAAAAATCTTAATCATCTGCTATCATGATTACTCTGAGATTTGCAGAAATCCTGCAAACAGAAGTGTCCCCTGAGAGTTTTGTTATGCTCCTGGGGATAAATGATGTGAATTTGAATTTTCTTGCAAATATAGTTCGAAAGAGAACTTTTCTTCTTAAAGTCCTAATTTAGTTATGTCAGTTCTCTTACTATTTGTACATATTAAAGGGGTGCAGTTATATATGTCTAGTGTAAAATGATAGTGAGATATGGCAGTTTATACATTTCTGTGGTTCTATGTGAAAGAATAGTTTCAGTAATTATGGGTGAATTTTGCACATATAGTTGCATTTTTCCTTATATAAAGGTAAAAAATATCAACATGTGTAGTTTTTCAAATATTCAGTTGAGTTTTAAGATCCTGAGCTATGGCATACCCTGGGAGCCATGTTATTAAAAAAGAAAAAGAAAAACCACAAGACCCTGTTATAGGTACTTTGGAAGAGAAGCAATAACACAATTTTTTAAATCCCTGTCATGGAAATTCCATGATACAGTAATTAGTAATACATACAATGATACACAATACTAAAGAAAGTATATATTCTTTGTGAGAAAGACTCCAAATTCAGGAAATTTGCCCAACATTAACATAATTCCAAAAAATGGCTTTATTAGTTTTTCAGTCGTGTCCTAGAATGTCACCACTACCTTAGTGGATTAAATAAAATAAATTTATTCTGGAAGCTACAAGTTCAAAACGGAAGTAGCAGCAGGCCATGCTCTCTCCAAAGGCTCTCGGGAAGACACCTTCCTTACCTCTTCTTTCTGTGGCTCCTGTAAGTCACTCACTTGTGGGAGCATAACTATGGTCTTTGTCTCTATCTTCACACGGCCTTCTATGATTTTTTGACTTGAAGTACGACCTAGAATGTCATCAACCATTGAACTCATAGTTCATTGTAAATCCAAGATAGTCTCATCATGAAACCCTTCATTCAATTACGTCTATACAGATTTCTTTCACAAATAATATTGCCTTTATAGTTAGTGGTGTTAAACTTGAAAATATCTTTGAGGGTCCACATTTTAATCCATTGCCATGATTAAGCAAGGAATGGGTTAATTTGCCATTACTACACGTGTACTAAAGATAGACAATAAAAGTCAATGGACCAGAGCAGAAATATTACAGAACAGTGAAAAGCAAAGGCAACAGGAAGATAAAGCCAGTTTCCTTTTTTCCAGGTCACAAGGAGTGACAAATAGACCAGTCAGGGCTCCAAATGCCAAGGAACAGAAGAACAGGATGCCCTCACCCAGAGATTGAGAGACAGTAATGGAATCATGCTGTGGTGACCTTGACCTATGCTGTAACTAACCACTTCCTAGTTGCTCTCAGTAATGATATGGAGGGACATTGAGGGCCACAGTGAACTGCCTTTTCCAAGCATTTACCAGTTGGTGCTATATATTAACAACAGAGGCTAAATGCTTTGTAAGGTTCTTCCGATGGTAGGTAAAATAATAGCTCCCAAAGAAGTTCACACCTCAGTGCCTGAAAACTAAGCACATGTACCTTTATATGGCAAAGGAGTTTTTCAGGGGTACTTGAGGCTGCTAAGCCCCTCATATCAATTAGGGCGCTTAGTGTGGGGGTAGCTTATTGGTCAGATGTTTGCTTACTATCTGGCAGGCTCTGGCATCAATGTACAGCCCTGCAAAGATAAATAAATAACAAGATCATCCGAGATTAACTGTATAGAGCCACACAACTAATTCAGTGGAAAGATAAGGCAGAAACATTGCTTGGAGCTTTGTAGAATAAGGACTCAAACTGCTGCTACTATCTCTGAAGATGGTTGCTCATCCCAAAAAGGAAGGAAATGTGCCATGCACCAAGCATTTCAGACAGCTTCTAAAGCTGAGAAAGACCTGCAAAAGTCAGCCAGGAAAAT
Organism: Dinomys branickii; assembly: GCA_004027595.1. NCBI lineage: Eukaryota > Metazoa > Chordata > Mammalia > Rodentia > Dinomyidae > Dinomys > Dinomys branickii. The sequence goes on from PVLD010006692.1 coordinate 24,426, forward strand.
AACATTGGCTTTAGTCCTAAAAGCACCAGGGAATAATTTCTGCCAACAGCCTGAATGATCAAGACAGCAAATATCCCCTAGAGTCAATGGGGAAAAAATACAGTTCCAGAAAATAAGATCCATGTCTGACTTCTGACCTCCAGAATTGTAAGGGAAAAAAATCTGTGCTGTTAGACCAATGTTTCTCGTATATCTTCAACAAGAGCAACAGCTAATACAACGGCGTTACTCTACAACTCAGCTGTGCCTTTGGGGGCTGGGACCAACTCCATTCAGTCTGCATAAATCATACGTGATTATTAACAGAATTCCAGTCAGCAGGCTGTGGCTAACTAGCTAGCCTGACCTTGGCCAGGATTTCACCCTCAGCCTATTGAATAAGTCTTAGAAGGGAAGAGCAGGTCTTGTTTCAGATGAGCACGTATGTTGTTCTTTTCTGTATTGTTCCACGTGCCCAGTATTAACCTAGCACAAGAGAATGTATGTTAGGTTTCACTGTTTTGTGTAAGTATTACATGTTGGGTTACACCACATGAAAACTATCCCCAGATACTGACATCTTCAGTAGCTATGCATAACCTAAGGCCTCCTGGGCCTGAAGATGCTTTTGAATTTGTACCAATCTGAATAAAGCAGGGCTGTCCCTCCACATGTCTGCCCACGCATGAGAGCAGTCTGACAGGCATGAGAGCAGGCATGACACGCGGCTGACGGCATCAGGGAAAGCAGGCAAAGCCACGCCCACATAGGCTTCTTTGTTCCTGTCGTTCCAAGAGGGGAAGATAATCTCTGTAGCTGCTGCTGGACTCAAGAAAACAAGCAAGTGCTTTTTTAAGCCATGGTGCTGAAAATTAATCATTTCTTTCTTGTTGTACCTTCTAAGGCTCGGTGGTATTTCCTGGGTGTTGGGGTTGCTGCTTTCACAGTCTGTTCCTTCACAGCCACCTTGTCCAGGCCTTTAAGACCTTTGTCTAACTGAATCAGTTTTTGTGGATCGGGTACTCATGGAAGGTCCGGTGGATTTCTATAGATGCTTTGCCACGTAGGAGAAAATGATTTGCTCAACATCTACTGCTCATTAACTGCTTATAATTGCCTCTGCAAGTTGGTCTCAGAGTAGGGATTGAGGTATAGATAATATTATTGATATTTTACTCTTTTACAATGAAAGTTGAGAGTCAGAGGTTTAGTGACTTCCTCAACTCTGACATTACTGTTTCAATCTGCTGCTCACCTGCAACCACAAAATGGTTAGTATATTAAATTGTAAAAGACAATGACCTTCAAAATCTCATGCTCCATCCCCTTGTTACACTGCTTTCTGCTCCAAGTAAAGGAAATGGCGCCTCTGTTAAATGAAAATGCATACATGCATACAAACATATTTTATTTTTCTTTGGTCCCCTCTTTCTGTACCATTTTAATAAACATTTTTAGGCAATTAAATAATAATTTATTGTGCTACCAAGAAATTTTTTTTGTCTTTTTGAGACAGGGTCTTTTTTTTTTTTTTTTTTTTTGTACTGGGAGTCAAACTCAGGACCTTGCACTTGCCAGGCAGATGCTTGTGCTGCTGAGCTATATCCCCAGCTTGAGGCAGGGTCTTACTATGCAGTTCAGGCTGTCCTTGAGCTTACTTTGTAGCCCAGGCTTGCCTCAAACTCACAACGATCCTCCTGACTCAGCCTTCTGAGTCCTGGGATTATAGGCATATGCCACCATGCCTGGCTGCCAAGATAATTTCTGTATACAAAAAGTTTGCATTATATGTATATCAAAAGTGTGCATCAAATGTATATTTATTTTGTATTAAAGAAATCAGGATGCACAAAAATACAAAAAGATGTATACACCTAGGTATCTCTGTAACAAAATATCTATGGAAATTATGCAAGGTGTATGATGCTAAAATAATTTTTTAAGTAATCAATTTTATAAGTAAAATTAGATAACTCATTATTTAATAAGAAAATATATCCTACCAATTGAGGACATAGTGTATCAATGCCTTCTGTTATGTATGATACAAACATGATCAAAAATAATAAGAGAGGTATTTTTATCTTCCCCATTCCATAGATGAGAAACCTAAAATGCTTTCAGGTTGGGTAACAGCCAGTAAATAAAGCCCATATTCAAGCTCAGGTTTGCACTATACAATGAAAAGCAGGATTATCTGAATTGTATTACCATCCTATGAGTCAGAAATTAAGTTTTAGAGGCGACCTTGGTAACAGAATTGCATTAAGCTGGTTGTGTTTATATCACCTAAAAAACAATATCACACACGACTGGTCACCAACACAGACAACATTGCACCTTGGACATGGTTAGCTTGCATGTGCAGTGGACAGACTCATGATAATGAATACACAGATCTTCAGGGAATGTTCTTTTTTTTTTTTTTTTTTTCAGGGAATGTTCTTAACTTACTAACTATGAAAGAGGTGTGTGGCCATCATCAGCAAAAGTTACTGTTTGTCCTACTTCTGTGAAGTGCTTGGTTTGTGTTATGTTTGTAGTGCTAGGCTGCATCACTACCAACCAAGAAACTCTTCTGGGTGTGAAGTTACTGAACTGCTTATTTTACTAAAATCTGTCTCAAAATGTTGATTCTATGACACTGTCCCGCCCCCTCTGCTCCCACTCTTTTTCTTTCCCTCCGAAATGCAGAGCTCTCCATCTCCAGTTCTTGCCTTTCTCGCCCTTCTTCCTTCTGTACCAAGCGCACTCAGACATGGTTAGAAATATCAGAAAAAGGAGGCACCAAGACATCCTGGACACACAGCTTCTCAAGTGGTAAAGAGAATCTGCATAGGAGTGAGACAGGAGACCCAGGGATCTCATTCTCAGGCCCCAGCCCTGTTCTCCTACTTTGACTCCACTACCATGTCTTACAGTCCTCTACCAGGCCTCGCTTGAAGGCTCTGGCATAGAACAGAAGAAATGAGCTATTCTCTGCACCCTCTTTAATTAGGATGGACTGTATACATACCCTACTGTAGCCCATGGTCCTCAAGTTATAGTGAGTTGCCAGGAACAACTGCAGGACTTGGTAAAACACATCACTGTGTCTCCAACCACAGGCATCAGGGCAAATCTGTGATGGGGCATAAGAATGTCCATTTTCACAGATTCCAGGTTTAGAGACCACATCTGGGGAACCACAGAAAGGAACCTTTAAAAAATCAGGAAAAACATATGTGCTCAAAATCAGTTTTCCGGTCATGCTGCCAAGAAACATCTTATCATACATTTCTATACTGTCCCCATCCATAGGTTCTCTGAGAAAAATGTTATTTTACTCAACTTGGAGGGATTATTGAGAAATATCATGATACCACCCCTCGGATAGTCTATCTGCCCTAACAGGGTGGTACCTGTAGTCTTTAATGACTCCGTCTCCAAGCAGTTCTAATGTAAGCCCGGGCTGAGAATCACCACGGTCCCAAAGGCAAAGTGCACGATTTTTAGATTTTTAAATCACTTTTCTGTCCTTGTCACATCCTCCACTTGGGGGGTGGTGATAAATCCTCAAATGAGCAAAGAGACCACCAGGTAAGTAATGCAGATTTAACTTTTTCATCTCCATTTATGTTTGTGATGCTCTTAACCACAAAACCTTCTCATAATATTAGCACATCTTTACACCTTACTTCATGAGTACCTACTATTCAAGAAAAAATTAATGCTAATTTTTATTGCATTCACATATTCATTGAGAGTTTCATCTTGTAATCATTACAAATTAGCAAAATATTGTTCAAATGAGAATCAGGATAAAAACAAAGAAAGCCAGTACAGGTAGTTGATGGCTTCCAATAACATTCAGTGAGAAAAGTGGTAGAGCAATATTTCCTGATCCTTCCTGAAGTGTTGGATATTTTAATAATAGCTGAAATAATACAGATTAGTTTTAAATATGCAAAAGTTAGAGAAGATTCAAAACTTAAACTGGAGGTGTGAGTAGGAGAAAATATAAATACATTTAAGTCCTTTAAACATTTAATCAAAAGTAGTTTTAATATTTACAATTTTAAATTAATTACTTGCTCCTGCCTTTAAAAATGTTTCAGAAAGAAGTGCTATGCTGCAGACAGCATGGACTTCACAGTTAGAGGCTGCAGAATTTTAACTGAATCTCACCAGTGATTCCTGTTTAAAAGTCTTCATATGAGTATTATGTAGATAAAACAAATCCATGCATATAATGTATTGATAATGGTCACCACACAAAAGTAGTTTCATTCAATTATTTCAGCATTTACTCATTAAATATCTTGTAAACAGGTAGTAGACCTAAAGGGCATCTTGTTAAAAAGATAAACTTCATTTCACTCCAGCAGAATTTAGATTAAATGTTCAATAGTACTAGCATGCCCTATTTCTTGTCTTCATATTAGCGGTACACTTTATTCAGTAAATGAATGATAACCTCATAGGTAGAAACTTCCCTACCTAAGTAGTCAAATAACTCTCAGAAATGACATTGACAAGTGCTTTGTAGCTTTAAATATCAATAATTACACATGATACAATGTTTTATTTCCCACAGTGAGCCCACCAGTTAACTGGACTTCTTCAAATGTCGAACAATACCTAGTACGTTCCCTGCCTGTGGGGATACAATCGTGGCCAAGACAGAAAACATCTGAGTGTGTGTGAAAGATCACTGGGAAAGAGGAGGCTCTTACAGTTGCTGATAATGGAATGGAGAGACGTATTCAGAGAAAGGAGAGAGAGTTGCCTGTGTGAACGGAAGACAGAGGAGATGGTGTAAGTTGGAAGGGTACTGGCTTTTTCAGGGGAAGGTGTATTTACTGAAGGAGAATAGAGAACTTAATCAAATTGCCTCTAGAAGGGTTTCGATTTGAAGCACATAGTATGCAATTTTCAGATAACAAATGGGCAGTTAAATAATAGTTACGTACTCAAGCTTGGGACTTAGTTTGATGCTGACTCCTGCTACCTGCTAACTCTGTAATCTCAGACACAACTTTCACCTAAGCATCAGTTTCGGTATCTGTAAATTGCTGATGAGAATAGTACCTACCTTTCAGGACCTTTAGGAGGATTCAGTGAAATAAATCAGTGAGATTGTTTAGCCTCGAGCTTGGTGCACATTGAGGGCTTCAGACATCACAGTTCTTAAGCTATGGCATCGAGTATTACAATAACCTGAATATCAGAAAGATTGTCTGGATGATGAGAGTGGATTTTAGAATCTTGGACACACAGGTGATAGTCCAACAGGAACATGAAAGACAACTGACAGAGAGATGGAAAATGTCAGAGTGGAGATGGAGCATCAAAAGAAACAGAGGACAAACAAGAAGGCGATTTTACTTGAAAAATAGAACTGTAGGAAGACAGAGTGCCCATCTCTGCCAAGTCTATCTGGAGATTAAATGGAAAAGAAAAGAATATTCTTTAGATTTCAACGTGGGAGGCAATGGTGATCTGGATGAAAGCATTTGAGAAGGGTACAAGGGTGCACCCCATGGAATGAGAAAAGGACAGATTGTGGCAGAAAGTGAAGAAAGTGCTATCAACTAATATACCATGAGATATTTAAAAGAGGAACTGATATAATCAGAAACACCATGTTGTGGATTAGACCTAAAATGTCTCCCAGAATCTCATGTGTTCAGAGTGGAGCTTTGGAAGGTGATCCACTCATGGGGCCATTACTCTCAGCAATGGATTAATCCACTGGTGAATTCATAGTTCAGTGTGGTTCTAGAGGATGTGGCTGGCTGGAAGCGGCAGGCCACTGGGGGACAGATTCTTGACTTTGATTCCTCCTTTTATTCTCCTTTTCCTAGCAGATTTGGTTGAGTAGGATTGCTCCGCCTGGCTCTCCCTAACATTGTTCTGCCTTGGAGCTGGCTTACCACGGACTGAAGCCCTGAAACCTGAGCTAAAATAAGTCTCTGCACTTTTAGATTGTGGGTATCAGGCGTTGTGTACCAGCCATGAGAAGTGACTAATACACTGATGCTTTCTGAGCAGGTGGATTTGAGATAAAGGAGAGAAACAGCTTACTGAAGAGCAAGAAAATAGTTGGGCCAGGAATATAGCTCAGAGGCACAGCTCCTGCTTGACAAGAACAATGTCCTGAGTTCAATTCACAGTACTAAAAAAAAGAAAAAAAAAAAAAAAAGAAATAGTTAAACGGTGAATTTTGGCGTCTAAATGCAATAGTGAAGTGCTAGAGAAGTGTACTGCAGACCTGGAATACAGGCCATGATCACAGGGCAGAGCAAGTTTTTGTGTAGACATTGGTAATAGGAGGCAAAAAAGGATCAATCTGAAGAATAGGCATTCGTCCTCAAGGAGTTACTGAGTATTTTAATGAAATACATTTTAAATCGTTACAAGTAAAGTTAATTGTTTTCACACTTCAGGAGGACATTGACAAGATGTTGAAAACTCTGTGTTAATTTTAGTTGATTGGAGCAGTAGCCTTAATAATTTGAGCAAAATATATGGCCCTAGTGAGGTCTCTTCAAAATTCTACTCAGTAGGGGTGTCAAAGATAGTAAAGCCTTAATTTCACCCTTCAGTGTCTGATAAGAGAAAAACTTCCATTTTGAAAGCCTGGCTGAAGAGATTCCTACCTGAAATGGAGCAATTTTATCCTTCAGCTGAGTTTTCCACTTTACAAAGGCACTGGTTTTTTCCAATAGACTGCCTTTGCATCAGATCTACTGAGGAAAGATAGCAGGTTTATGGCCGTCCCTGCTGTGGGCCTCTGGGGCTGGTTTCCTTTTCTGTGGGGGTGGAACAAAAAATCTGATCTGGATAAGGCTTTAAAAAGGACAATATTTAAATTGTGGTTTTAGTTTTTTCATCTCAATTTTGCTTAAGAATTTCTGGCAAGCAGCATGTCCAGCCATCTCACCGACTTGATTTTATTTTAAATTTTTAACTTCCACCATTTCAATAGTGTCTAGCTTTTTTCTAATAGCGTGAGATATTTGGACATGTGATCTGTGTTGATCCAATCCTTCCCACCTTTGTTATACTAGCAGAGAAATATATGAGACAGAGTTTGTCTACAATCTGCAGCAAATTATATACATGGACACATGTATTAGATTTTGGATATATATTCAACATGTACATTATATATATTTATAAATTATATACTTACATAAACAAATTATATATTTGTATATATTGCTTCTTATAGTGCAGAGGATGTATCCAAGAGCTTCACTCTGGTAGAAAAACTTAGTTGCTTTCCTCATTTTTGAGACAAAATACTGAACACCTACAACTTAAGGAAGAAAATGTAGTTTTAGCTCACAATTTATATAGGTTTCAGTTCATAATTCACTGACTCCAAGGTAGAGTGGCAAATAGCTGAGGGGTAACAGTTCATGGTGGCAGAAAGTAGCAAAAGCAATGTTCAGAGAGAGGGAGGGGAGGGACAAGCCTCTTTCCGTTCCTTATATTGTATGCAGCACTCACACTCATAATCCCAACATTGGACCATGGATCAGTCACAAACTCTAGATTCAGCCACTCCTGAAAAGCTTGTCCCCCATGAGTGCATGAGGCTTTGGAGGAACATCTAGACAAAAATCATAACACAAGCTCTTCCCCTTATTCTCCTCCAGGGAATGAGCCCAAGTTATTGATCATGCTGTGCAAGCCATCAACAACAAGCCCACAGCCCCAGCCTGCACGCACACCCATATTTAATACATTAATAATGAAAATGATTAAAATAGGGAGGAAATGGTCAATCACCACCAAGTCCAAAAGAGTAAAAAATAATTGCATTGCTTTACAGGCTAGTATTGAGTTTTAAAAATTTTATTTCTCCTCTAGTTTCAAAAAAAAAATCCTGGACTAAATTTTGGTAACCATGTACATCTTATTTTTTATTTTAAATGTAAAAGAATGAAAACATATTAACAAACACACATAGATTTTGAAAATAATACAAGCAATACAGAATATCAGATGAGATAGAGTCAACCTGTAAGAAAACCAAGGGAAATGTAATCTCTAAAAGTTTGCAATCTGTAAAAGTTCTTTGATTCACAATTCTTAAGTATAATATACAGCTATTTATGGGCTATTCCTTATTATAGGTGTTGTTAGGATAATGCAGAGGTAAATATTGCTGAGTTTTTTCCATTGTATTTTAGTACATGGTAAGTCACTAACTATAAATATCACATGGCAAATAATTTAGGGAATGCACTATGGCGAAATAGTGACAGCGGAAAGGCACACATCCTGGGATGTAGTATGTGCTGTGCAGATTGGGTTCTACAGAAACCTGGGCCAGGGAGGATAAGGGCTGAGATTGAGGATGAGTTGAGTTGCTCATGCCATGGACTCTGGTTTTCTGCTCTATCTCTGCTGGGAAATAACTGTTTTAATCTATACAAAAGCAGTGTGTGAGCCATCTGTTATACTGGGTGAAAATATATGAATATGTAGTAAAAAAATATCAGTCTCACTAAAAGTTTCTTTTGAAACTCACCAGGAATCAGTATTTTAGATTTCATTTGCTTTATGTTAATTTACTTTTCTATATCCCATAAATGGCTCTGTGATTATTTAGTGATATTGCATCAGAAAATATTTGCTAAAAAGTAGTAATATGAAGAAATATGAAGAAACCCATACCAAAAGCAAGATCACAATGGCAATTACACACATATGCAAACAGTTTTTCAAGTGAACAAGTGATTTACTTGAAAATTCTGTTTTATCTCAACTGCTCCAGAATAATTCAATTTTCTTACCATAATTCTATATGTCATTTATTGTTCAGAGCCATGATTAACACATTCAGCTTTTTGTATTTCAATAATGCAGACACCTTCAAGTTTAAGGAAGATGTAACATTTTTTACAGTTATCACTGTTTTCTTCAAAATATGCAAATTCTCCATGGATGTTTATTATCTTTAATTTTACATCACTTTTGTATACATGGCAAATGAATTATTTTTTCAATACCTTTTTCTCTTAAGCATGATCTTAAGCATGATTAAGATGAGTGTATTCTTTCTGACACCAAAAGACTGGGGAGACCCATTGGTAAGTGGGCCATTCCTGGGCTTCAGTTAGAAAAATGACCTAAATTATCATTATTTGACAATATTAATTTGAACTTTCTGTTGGATACAAATTTGAAAAATTAAAATATCTGGAGAAAAATGTCAATGACAGACTATTTTAATTTAATTATTCAAAAATAATAAAAATTAATATGTAACCTTTTATTCCTTAATTAAATATATCTGTGAAACTCGTATTAAAATATTATTCATTGTGCTTATGTCATATAATTTAACTTATAAAATAATAATTATGATCAAATTGTTAATAAAATTGTACATTTACTTTATATTCCAAAGCCATGAATAGTCGAATCCTTGAGAATGTTAAAGTGTACTTTATTTGTCCATTATGTGGTCATTATGTGTTCAAAGTAAGAAGTGGTTGGTCTTTGAATATGCTATGGAAGGATACAGGATCAGTTATCGAGACAGCACTGAGGAGAGTAGAACAATATGATGAGAAGAAGGAGGGATGTAATTAAGCTCTTGCACCCAGCACCTTCCCACCCCAATCCTCCTAGCACTTGTCTTTGATTTGAAAGGAGTTCTGTGTTTGAATGAATAAACTTAAACTATGATAGCCTTGTGACCAGACATCTTTTTCAAGGCAAATATAAATCACTATCATATTATCCAGAGAAATGCCTATCTTTTATTTTATATAATAGGGTCACTAAAATTTGCTATTGATTTTGGCTGATGGATTCTTAAGCTAAGCAGGCAAAGCATTTAAAACATTTTGTATAAGCAGATTTTGGGTTATTTGTATCCCTTAGGATAGGCTAAAGTGTTATATAATGTCACATCCTAAATGTGTAATGACTCGATAAATATGATTTATTTTTGTTCTTGTTAGTAATTTAACCTAGGCCCTGGCATCTCCTGTGCTGTCCCTCAGTGATGGCCTAATTCATTATATCTGTCCTCAACATGGGACATGTTATTTCAGGGGGTGGAAATTGTTCTTTTTGGGAGGTGAAAATAATTTTAGATATTACTGTAGTTTTTGGATCTCTAAGGGGAGAGCAAAGGTAAATAGATATTATATATGTATATCCATGGCATTAAAGCTTTTATGGGGAGAAAGGATTAAGAAAAATTATCAAAAATTCTTGTAAAAGTTTTAAGTTATCTTCAAATTATTGTAACTGCTAATATTTGACTTTCATGGATCTTGACGCTGGCCAGTCAATCTGAATAAGACTGAGAAAAATGTTCTCTAAGTGTGCATATTATTATTATTTGTCAAGATTTAACTATCTCAGATTGTTCAACTATATTTTACAATGAAAGTGTAGGATTAAAGACCAGTTGAAAAATACATTGCTTCATTTTAAACATTGGGCTTTATTATAACCACATGTTCTCAAATTTATCAGGAGTCCACATGTTGTGATTTGCAATATGATAATATAAATGCAGTTAAGATGATCACCACTAGCTGAAACTTTTACAAAATGCTTAATTTTGAACTGGAAAAGCTAAAGCATAAAAGAAGCAAAACTGAAGGAAAGAAATGAAAATCCCTATGAATGCTACTTCCAGTTACTGTGAGTGTATTCTAAAGGAACATTTAGCAGACAGAACTATTTGTATATTTTAATAACTAAAACTAGACTTCATTATAAATGAGGCCCTTTTACCTGTAATTACTTAGTAGTGATACAAATCACCTGACTGAAGCAACTGGATTCTCCTTTCCACGCAGTCTTCCTAGCTGGTAACTGAACAACTCTATGGCTGTATCCTTGAACTAGTGAGGTAGCGTCACTAAATGTTTCAGGGTTGTGGGAAATAATTTAGAGACTCATTGAGTTGTAAATTTTAAATGAGAATGACTTCTTTCCCCTAAGATACTCATTGGAAAGTACTGTTTAAAGAGTGTAAGAATGTTTTTGGATCATCAGAAAATTTTCTAAAAAATTAATATTTTTTGATTTCTATGGTAAGACATCTTTTTTAAAAATATAAAGGCCACAATTCTGCAATCATTTCTCTTGCAAAATTTCCACAGAATTGTTACTTCATATTGTTCTGCTGCAGAAAAGTCTCTGAGGTCAGTGACTTTATGAAGAGAAGAGATTAATCTGGCTCATGAGTCTGATGGCTGGAAAATCTATGCTCATCGCCACTGTATCTGGTGATCCCCCACTTTCTGCTTCCTAGAGCATTAAAATATGGCAGAGAGACAAGAGGGAAATGGCTTGCTACAGACTGGACCTGGATGTGCCCCCAAAGCCTCACACAAACAATCACAGATGGGGCTTTTTCAGAAGTGGTTGAATCTAGAATGTGTGACACTGGGATTGATTCATGGTACAATGCTAGGGTCAAGTGTACTAGCACTAAGCGTGTAAGTGCAGCCTGCTGTGAGTAGCTCGGATAAGATATAAGGGATAGAAAGAGCTGTGGTCATCTCTTGTGGCTTTTGCTGTTTTTGCTTGCCATGAACTCTTTCTCCTCTGCAATGCCCCACTGTCAAGCCAGCTTGCCTTGGGCATAGCTGATTATAGACCAAAACCTCTACATATTGTGAGATAAACAAAGCTTTCCACCCTTAATTTGTGTCTGTTGACTATTTGGCTCTGCAATGAAAAAAGTAACTAAGACATGGCTGCATATAGAAAGAGTTCAAGTCAGGCAGGGCCCTTCCTGTTTTCTAATCACCTGTTTTCATGACAGCTGACCCAGGCCTGAGATAAGTACACCAACTGTCAGCAAGGGTGACCCCTGTGCCCTACTCATGCTTCTCTAGGTCTCACTTCCTAAAGATCCATCACCCTCAGTATCGTTACAATTGATACAAAACATTTCATACATGAAACTTTGGGGTATATACTCAAATCATATCTAAACTAGCAGTAATCTTCTAACATTTCAACCTGGATATGATATTAAAGTTGAAATAACACAAATGCCATTAATTCTCCTCAGGCTAGTTTTTTAAAATTTATTTTAAAAATAAAAGAAGGAAAACATATTAACAGACAGACATCTATTAACAAGACAGCATAAGACCAATAACAGCAACACAGAGTTACAGAAAACATAGTAGGAAATTAACAATTGTTGTATTATGTATTGATATTTTCAAAGTGGTATCTCAGGAGAACAAATAGAGACATGCAAGAGTGATCAAACAATCATTAACTTTTTCTTTCAGTAAAGTGGTAAAAGTCAGTAGTTCAACTATATTAGCTATCTTGTATATACATCTATACATAATTTCCCTTTATAAATACATAATTTACCTCGTTCCTTTCTCTTTTCACTCACCCTAGTTGCTCTTTACATTTGAGCATGTTCCTTTCATTTCACAATGTCTGCCATATCTTCCAATTTTTATTTACTCTTCCAGGTTCTTAAACTAGGGAGACAATACGTTGCTTAAAGATAGAGGTCTTGTTTATTTCACTCATGAGTGTGTTTTCTAGTTGTGACCATTTACCTATAAAAGCCTTAAGGTTATCTTTCTTTATAGCTGAATAATATTCCAACATGTAAAAGTACCACAATTTATTTATTTCCAGTGGATGGACATTTAGGCTGCTTCCACAATTTAGCAATGACAAATTGTGCTGCTATAAACATGTGGACATATATCACTGTGATATGGTGTTTTCAGATCTTCTGGGAAAATACCCAGAAGGGGAATGGCTGGGTTGAATGGGAACTCCAGATCTAGTTTGCTGAGGAATCTCCAAACTGATTTCCACAGTGGTTTCACCAGTCTGCGTTCCCACCAGCAGTGAAGCATTCCTATTTCTCCGCAGACTCGCCAGCATTTGTTATTAGTTGATTTCATGATGGCCATTCTTACTGGGGTGAGATGAAATCTCAATGTTTTACTCTGAATTTCTTGAATAACTAATGATGTTGAACATTTTTTCATGTATGTATTTGCTATTTGTACTTCTTTATCTGAGAAGTGTGTATTCTTCTCAGATGCTGATTTGTGGATTGGGTCTTTGAATCTGGTAATGGGGGGGCTAGTGTTTTTTATTTCTTTATATGTTCTAGATAGAAGGTCTTTGTCTGAGGTACAGTCAGCTAAATTTTTTTTCCAGTTTGTGGGTTTTCTTTTTACTCTGCTGGTGATTTCTTTAGATGTGCAGAAACTTTTCAGTAGGATGAGATCCCAGTTGCTGATTCTTTGAAGGATTTCCAGTGGAGTTTGGTTTTTGTCCATGAACTCTCTGCCTACTCCTATGTCTTCAAGATTTTTATCTACTTTCTCTTCCAATGGATTCAGTGTTTCATTTTTAATATTGAGATCTTTGATCCATTTTGACTTGAGTTTGGTGCATGGTGATAGACTTGGGTCGATTTTCAGTCTTTGGCAGGTGACAAGCCAATTGTTCCAGAACCAATTACTAAAGAGGCTATCTTTCTTTCAGTGAGTTTGTTTGTCCCATTTGTCAAAGATTAGGTGGCTGAGTGTGTTTCTGCTTGAGGCTGCATCTTCCAGTCTTTTCCCTTGATCCTCTGGTCTATTTTTTAGCCAGTACCAGGTTGATATTATTACTGTAGCTTTGAAATATTTCAGATCAGGGATTTTGATTTCACCTGACTTGTCTTTGTTGCCCAGAATTGCTTTTGCTATTCTGGGTCTCTTTTGGCTCCACATGAATTTAAGGAATGTTTTCTCTAGATCTGTGAGATATGCCAATGTTAGTTCAATGGGAATTACATTGAATCTGTACAACAATTTTGGTAGTATGGCCATTTTCATGTTGTTTGTTCTTTCTATCCATGAGCAAAAAATGTTTTTCCATTTATTGAAATCCTCTTAGATCTCTTTTTTCAGAGTACTGTAGTTTTCATTGAATAGATTTTTACTTCTTTTGTTAGATGGCTTCCTAAATAATTCAATTTCTTTCCTGGCTATTGTGAAATGTATGGTTTCCTTAGGTTCTCTCTCAGTCTGTTTGTTGTTTGTGTATAGGAACAGTATTGATTTTTGGGTGTTGACATTGTATCCAGCTACACTGCTAGATGTATTGATTTTTTTTGAGGTTGTCTCCGAAAGGACCTTTTTTTTTTTTTTGGTACTGGGGATCGAACTCAGGACCCTGCGCTTGCTAGGCAAGCGCTTATTCCACTGAGCTATATCCCCAGCCCCTTCGGAAAGGACCTTTATTTCAGGAGACATTTTGGTATGGCATGAGCTGTACATTTTAATTTCTTTTTATTTTAAAAACAAAAGAATGGAAACATATCAACAACCAAATGGACATAAACCAGAATAACACAAAAACAATAAAGGAAATACAGAATTATAGAGAAGATGGGGAATTAATAGTGATTTCTATATTAAATAATGTTATCTTTGCATTTGGTACTCATTTATACAAATAAAGGCTCGTATGATTAATCAAACAATTTTCTCCACCCTTGTCTCCATTGTTCTTCCACCCAATCAGTCATCTTTTGTCAAATAATAACTGTACTTTTTGGTTTTATTCATTCCCTAGGACATTCAAGGAGTCTTCTGGTGGAGCTTTGGGGGTCTTCCATGTGAAATATCGTGTCATCTGCAAATAGTGATAATTTTACTTCTTCCATTCCTAAACTTATTCCTTTTATTTCTCTTTCTTGTCTAATTGCTCTGGCTAATGCTTCCAGAAGTATGTTGAATAGAAGGGGTGACAGTGGAAATCATGGTCTTGTTCCTGATTAAAGTAAAAGCTTTCAGTTTTGTCCTTTTAGTATAATGTTGGCTGTTGGTTTGTTGAACATAGCTTTGATCAGATTGAGGTAAAGACCATCTATTCCTATTTTCTGTAGGGTTTTTATCATGAATGCATGTTGGACTTCATCAAACATTTTTTCTACATTTATTCACATGATTTTATGGTTTTTGTCTTTGGTTCTATTGACATGGTGTATAACATTAATTGATTTGTGAATATTGAACGCTCCCTACATTTCTGGAATGAATCCAACTTGGCTGTGGTGTATGATTTTCTTGATGATTTGTTGGATTCTATTTGCTTGTATTTTATTGAATATCTTTGCATCTATATATATTAGGGAGATTGGTCTGTAGTTCTTTTTTTGGTTGGGTTTTGCTCTGGTATTGTATCAGTATAATATTTGCCTCCAGAAATGAGTTGGGGAAAATTAGTTCCATTTAAACTTGACTAAAGAGTTTGAGGAGTGTTGGTATTAAATCTTCTCTGAATTTCTTGTAAAATTCTACTGCAAATCCATTAGGGTCTGGGCTTTTCTTTGTTGGTAAGGTTTTAAACTCATTAATTGATATTGGGTTGTTCAGGATTTTTATAACTTCTTGATTCAACTTTGGTAACTTTTACACTTCTAGGAAACTGTCCATTTCTTCAGAGTTTTCTATCTTATCAGAGTAATGATCTTTTAGTTTTCTGTAGAATCTGTAGTGATTTCATACTTTTCATTCCTTATTGCATGAATATGAGTTTTTTCCTTTCTTTTTTTGATAAAGTTGGCTTGAGGTTTATCTATTTTATTTGTTCTTTCAAACAATCAGCTCTTTGATTATTTATACTTTGTAGGGTTTTCTTCATCTCAATTGCATTAATTTCTGCTCTGACCTTTATAATCTCCTCCCTTCTTTGAGCTTTGGGCTTGATTCGTTCTGCTTTTTTTAAAAGTTTGAGGTGCAACATTAGGCTATTTATTTTGTCTCTTTCTGTTTACCTTATGTGTGAGTTTACTGCTACAAAACTTCCCTCTGAGGATTGCTTTCATTGCATACCACAGATTCTGGTAAGTTGTGTCTATATTATCATTTGTTTGCAGGTATTTTTTATATTTACTTAATTTTCCTGTGATCCATTGGTTGTTCAGGAGGTTGTTATTTAATTTCCAAGTGTTTATGGAGTTTTTGAAGTTTCTTTTGTTGTTAATTTCCAATTTCATTGCACTGAGGTCAGATAATATGCATGGGATAATTTCTATTCTTTTGCATTTAGGTAGCTATTCTCTATGTGCTAGAATATGTTCCATTTTAGAGAAAGTCCCATGTGCAGGTAAGAAAAATGCTTATTCTGATGTTGTGGTGTGGAGCACTCTGTATATACTTACTAACCCCATTTGTTCACAGATTTGGTTCAGATCTGTTTTTTCTTCGCTGATTTTTTGTTCAGTTGACCTATCTCTTTGTGTCTAAGTGGTGTTGAGGTCCTCTGTTACAATAGTGTTATTAATTATTTGTTCTTTGATGTCTGCTAAGATTTGTCATATAGTTTGGGGCTTAGATATTTGGTGCATACATGTTCATAATTTTTATCTCTCCCTCTTGCAGTTTCCCCCTAACAAGTATGTAGTGGCCTTCATTATCTCCTTTGATTGTTCTCAGTTTGAAGTTTACATTGTCTGCAAATGTAATAGCTACACCTGCTTTTTTCTGAGTTCTGATTGCATGGAAAATTGTTGTCTGTCCTTTGACTTTCAGTCTATGGATTTCTTTTTGATTAACATGTATTTCCTGTTTACAGCATACAGTGAGATTTTGTTTCTTAATCCACTGTTCCAATCTGTTACATTTGACTGCTGAATTGAGACCATTTACATTAATGGTTATAACTGATATGTAGTGGCTTATCATTGGCATATTATTTACTTGCTTTTGGTTTTCTACTTTTTCTATCTATTTAATTGCATGTTCTTCTTGAGGGTTCCTTTCTATTTTTGTTCTTGACATTGAGATTACTTTCTTCTCTGTCTAGAATGTCTTTTAGTAGTCTTTGTAAGGATGGTTTGGCACTCATGAAGTTCTTTAGTTGCTCTTTGTCATGAAAATATTTTATTTCTCTGTTAAACTTGAAAGATAATTTGGCAGGATACATCTATCATGATTGCATTTTGTCTTAGGACCTGAAATACTTCTCTCCAGGATCTGCTCCACTGGATAGTTTGTGTTGAGAAATTTGGTGCGATTCTAATGGGCTTTCCTTTATAGGTGATCTGTTTCTATTCTCTAGCAGCTTTTAATATTCTTTTAATATTCTTTTCTTTAGCTAGAGATCTGGGATCTTAATTATTATATGTCTGGGTGTAATTTTCTTATGGATACGACTAGTAGTAGTTCTATATGCCTCATTTATCTCTATCTCAGTTTCTGCTTCCATGCTTGGGAAATTTTCTTCTATTATTTCTGCAAATATTCTTTTTATGTCATTTGTGTTGCCTCCTGCTGTTTCATTGACCCCTATTAGTTTTACATTATTTCTCTTTGCCTTGTCTTGCAGGTGTTGAATTGATTTTTCCTGGATCCTTGTTGATTTTAAGAGATCTTTTCACAATCGTTAGTTGCCATACTCTCTTCAAGATTTGTAATGCTATCTGTGGCTTCATTCAAGCAGTTTTGCAAGCTTTCAGTGGAAGTTTCCATTTCCTGGAAATCTCTTTGAGTCTGTTTCATGTGTTCTAATTCATTTCTATATTTCTCATGCAATGCTTCCATCAGTTTCCTAAGTTCATCAATTTTATTTATATATTTCTTCTCTAGAAGTGCTGAAAAATTCTTTAATTATTATTGTCATTTCATTTTTTGCCTGAGAGATTATTTCTGATCTGATGTTTTCTATGTCCTAAGGGAGTTCTTTCTCTACTTCCATTGCAATTATTTCATCAATTTCAGGTGTGTGTTTACCAAGACTTGTTCTGAGTGGGGTGGAGTTCTGAGATGGTGTTTTAGTCCTTTGTCTTTTCATTTTCGATGCTGCAGGCAGAATGCTCAGTCACCCTCTTCTCTTGCAACTTAGCAAATGTTGCTGGTGACCCTAGTTTTCCTGGTGGTCAGGCCTGCCCCTCAGTGTCCACTGAGATGTGCTGCTTAGTCTGGAGTCTTCCAGTAGATGGCAAAGTGTACCTAGTACTCCTAGGTCTCAGATGCGACCTGTGATATCAGTTGATGGCAGATGGTCTGATCCAGGGTCCCTTTGCAGCTCAGGTCACGTGTGTGACTCACAAGCAGCCTGCACTGGTGGCACAATCAAGGGTCAGTCATGCTGTGACCCCAGGCAGTTCAGGGCATAGACAGAACCCACACATGAAGTGCAAGTTCAACAGTTTGTGAAGCACCTGATTCTGTGTCTCCAGTCAGTTCAGGGTGAGCAAAGGAGTCAGATGTGAGCTGTGCTGGCAATGATCAGGGATTGCCTGTGTCTGTGATCTCCAGAAGTTTAGGGTGCAAGCAAAGCCCAGAGGCAAACCACAGTGATAGCAGTTTTTACATACCTTGCCCTAGTACCTCAGGTGGCCCAACACACACATGGGAGGGCCCAAATGTGAACCCCAGCGTTAGCATCTCCTGGGCCTTCTGAGTGGGGACCTCCTGTCTGCACAGAGCATACAGAGGGTAGAGAATCAGACTGTAATGATGGCAGGGTCCTGGGTCACCTGCTCTGACCCTAGGAAGTAGATAGGAATTACCTCATTCTTTGGGCTTTCAGCTGAAAACTGTGGTGCCAGAGGGTCATGGGCCACCTGATTCTGCATCTCTAGTCAGTTCAGGGTGTGCAAAGGAGCCAGACGTGGGCTGCGTTGGCAGTGATCAGGGACTGCCTGTATCTGTGACCACTAGAAGGTCAGGGTGCAAGTAAAGCCCAGATGCAAACCCCAGTGATAGCAGTTCATGCACCCCCCTGCCCTAGTACATGCAGGGAGGGTCCAAACACAAACCTGGTGTTCGCAGCTTCTGGGCCTTCTGAGTGAGGGCCTCCTGTCTGCACCAGGCACACGGAGGGTGGAGACTCAGTACTCTGGCTAGTTTTAAAAGACACTCTGTATTTCAATGTCTATAATGACAACTTTAAAACAAAAATGAATTTAAAATCAAATAAGGCATTTACTTGATGGCCAATCCAATTCTAGCTCTGTAATAGGAGGAAAGAATTTTTATACATGCAAGAAAATAAAACAAAATGTTCAGAATTTAAGTCAGAAGACAATAAGAAAACAACAGTGCCTTTTCCATGAAAATTTTCAGAAAACATTATATCAAAATATATTTTATAATATCATTGTGATTTTTGTATTCAAATTTAAATGTCTTAGATTTCTGGTCACTCATGCAACAAATATTTATTAAGCAATTGATATCAGATATAACTGTAATGAAATGTTTATTGTGAAACTTTTAAAAAAATTCAAATTCATTGGAAGTAAAGTACTAAGCATTCTTATTTCTTTTTTTTTTCTTTTTGCAACAGTCTAAAGTATTCCACAGATAACATGTTTATGCACAGCCTGTTTCTGTACATTAATGAATCGCACTGCATGTAGGGAAAATCATGTTATGCAAGTCAATGTTATTTCATGGTCCATTACATAAAATGCTTGCTAACTCTTTGATTATATATAAGTTTGCTCTGGAAAAATCTCAGAAAGAAGCTTGTGATATACAAGTTAATGAATTCTCATTAAGAATGATTGCATTTCTCATTACATAAGAATTTCCTTTGTTTTAAAGACTGGACAGAGGGGCTGGGGATATAGCTCAGTGCAATAAGCACTTGCCTAGCAAGCGCAGGGTCCTGAGTTCGATCCCCAGTACCGCAAAAAAAAAAAATAAAATAAAAATAAAATAAAAAAAAATAAAGACTGGACAGAAAAACTTACCTGTTCTTTTATTTGAGCATCTTAGAAACAGCTTTGTAGGTAAACCATTCTTTAAAATAGGGTTTTATGCTGTCCTTTATAACAATAGTATATATAGTCAGTTTCTTTTAAAAAGTAAATGACTAGAATTAAAGCTTAGAATGCAATTTATTGCATTTACTATAGTGTTCATCTTTCCTGTGGCATATATTATTCACCAAAGTACCTTCATCCAAAAATAGAAAGCTCAAATGACTCATCTGAAGAATATAATTCGCCAGTATGAACCTTATTTCTGGGAATTAATGATATAATCAGGGAAAGACCCATGAAGAAAGTCAATTATCTTCACCAGAGATTATATTTAACCAAAAAGATCTGAAACCTAAGTAAAGGGAAAACATATCTGTGATATTTTCCTATGTCAAATTTGAACACTAATCACAGTAACTTAAACTTAAATTTTCTCTCACTCAATCTTTCTCTCCCTCCCTCCATACATACATACACTCATAAACACAAATGCACAATCACCTAACCTGCATTTAGGAAGCATATAAACTTTAAAGTAAGTATTAGAAAAACAAGGTAGAGAAAATAAAAATCCTAATATAACCATTAGAATAAACAGAAAGTTTAAGAAACTCGGAAGTTAAAAACCTTATATTTTATTTTCTGGCAATTAAATAACATTCATTTTGCCAGTATGTCATATTTAATATGTTAATTAAATAAAAGCCTACCTTATTTGTTGAAGATCTGAGTCTAGATATTTTTTAGGAACATCATTAAAGACAACTTAAATCCATGTTTTCAAATATATTTTGTGCAATAATCAAAGTATGAGAAATGTAACTGTTAGATATAGTGTGATCCTCTCTGTGCTATTTTTTCTTTCATTAATTCATGAGGTGACATAACTTCTTGTTAGCCCCAGTGTTTGAAAATGAATGTAGTCCATTTTGATAGCAAGCTGTTACTGTTTTAAAATATTTTTAATTTTAAAATGGGCTCAGAATCAACACACATGTTGGACTACTGAGAATGCAATGAAATGTTTACATAATGTAAGTTGGAAATCTGAGGAACTGTTCTATTTTTCAAGGTCCAGTATGACAAACTTAACAATATTTTATCTTTAGTGAGATAATTCGTGGGTGGAAAGATGTCACATTTCTTTTATGCTCTATGTCATTATTTAGGCTA
Source organism: Dinomys branickii (assembly GCA_004027595.1). Classification (NCBI taxonomy): domain Eukaryota; kingdom Metazoa; phylum Chordata; class Mammalia; order Rodentia; family Dinomyidae; genus Dinomys; species Dinomys branickii. The sequence goes on from PVLD010006692.1 coordinate 45,304, forward strand.
TATAGGACATCGAAGAGTTTATACATTATATTTTATTCTTCTGTTCTATGAGCTACTTAGGTCAGGATTATGGTTTGCACCTGGATATCCCCCTCAAAGCCTCATACAGTAATGGGGTGGGCTTCTAGAGTTTTTGAATGATTCTTGGTCCAATGCTGGGATTATGAGTATGAATGTTACACCCACCCTGGAGCCTGTATACAGTGTAAGGGAGGGAAAGAGGCGTGGTCTCTTCTGCTGCTCCCTTTTTGCTCTTGTTGCTTTTGCTATTTTCTGCTACCATGAACTGTTGCCCTCTGCTATGTGCCACTCTGCCTTGGAGCCAGCTGATTATTGATTGACACCTCCACAAACTGTGAGCTAAATACACCTTTCCTTCCTTAATTTTTGGCATCAGATATTTTCTTTCAGCAATCAGAGAAAAGTAATGAAGACAATCAGCATTGTTAGTTGTTGTGCTTCTTGCCAAGGAAGACTACTAAACTTGCTAGCTTGTGCAGACAAAACAAACTCGTGTATAATTGGTAATATAATAAATATACAGTTTTAGTGGATTGAACTATGGAAGGAAGAAATTTTAAAGTAAGAACATAATAGGAATAAACTTTAAAAGTCAGAATACAGTAGCAGTTCCTGTGGGAGATATCTTGATTTTGTGACAATAGATTTTTCATAACAAATACCTTAAAACTCACTACCATTTCAAATTTAAGAGTCCATGTACTTTACATTGTCAATAATGTGAAACTATTATTAGGTTTACTTGTTGCTTAGTGTCCTGTTGTATGGCTAGACAGATATTATCCATATATTTTTAATTTTTATGTTTTATTATTACATTTTTGTAGTACATAATAATTACATTCCTGATGGGGAGCTGGTGAATGTCCAGAATACAACCGTTTTCATCCCCCTCATCTCACTTGCTTACCACCAGCAAACCAGAACTTCTACAATAAATATTCATTATTCCACCCATCTCTATGTACAAAAATAGTTTATGACTGACATTTTTTAATTTAAAAATCCACAAATATCCCATGCAAAGTTACCTAGTTATTTGACTTGACTTTGTTTTGCTAGTTGGTGGAATATTTTATAGTTTGTTGATTATCAGTAGATAGTACACTGAAACTGTGTTTAATAGTGTGGGTTACTAAAGCATGCTGTTACAATGTAACCTTCAGGTGTTCTTCATAAATGTTGTGGAAAGTCCCTTGTAGGACAGCAAAAGAGCAATTTGTCCTGTTTACTTCCAGAAGAGCACATCCATGTGCTTGTGATAAGATTTTCTAGAGAACTGTCCTTTTTAATTTTAATGTTGTAGTGGTGACCAGTTATTGCTTATATGACTAGATTTTCCAAATCTCATTCATGCCAATAAAAGAAATTAAACTTGTACATTTTGGCTTGGAGAAAGAATATTTTTAAATGTAGGTTTCTATAAATGGTGAATTTATTTTCTGCTTCTGTAACATGCATTCCCATTTTGTTTTCAATGCATTTCATTTTACGTTAGATTTAGTGGATTAGCTGTTTTTAGCCTTCTTTGCTGCTAAGCACTCTGTAAATTTTCTGTAGATTTGTTTATTTTGCATGTCTCAAAATTATAGGACCTGCCCAGCCAAGATCCTGAGTTCATTTCCTGGCGCCAGAAAACCTCCCTAAAACTATACTAAAAGAAAATTTATAGCAAATTTAAATGAAATGAGTGTTATTATTCTACCATCTAGAGAACCTCATAGTAATCCTATTATATATGGTCTCAGATATTTTTCTGTGTCTGTGAACACCCATCTTCTCACATGAATACTCTGAAAAAGACATGTAGACTTTTCCCTCTGATTTACACTGAGCCAACACATTCATCTTCACAATGACACACCTATATCTTCATACTTGCTGCACACACTTAGATTACACTTAATCACTGGTTAAACACACTTAAACACACATGTACATAGTTTAACTGTATAGAACAACACATTCTTCTGGTTAAATATATTTAACAGAACAGCTAAAAATTATGGCTTACTAAATATTTTGGTCACTATTCAACTACTGCACAATATACATAGATTTTGCAAATTTTATTTAGAAAATGGTCATTTAAAAATTTCTATCATCTTGATGTGTGGGTGAGACAAATATTGTGCAGATACTTCATAAAGATTTCTCATTTTTTCCTAAATAATTTATCAAACCAAGATATTGCTGATTACTTGGAGTGCAGAAAAAAATTTTTTTGAGTACAATGGTAGCAAAGTGTTCTTGTCTAATTAGCTGATATTTAGTCAAACCTCACAGCTCTGAAAGTGAGTTCATTTACATTTCAGTATAATTATTTAAATTAATTTAACTATTGGGTAAAATTTTGTTGAAACTGGACCATATAACTATGCACTATTTACACGGAAATGATATTTTCTATGATTAGTACTATGCTTCAACTATTCTGTTTCTTTGTTGCATTTAGTTATTGCAATCAAAATCTAGAAAAGAATATAGTTTGAATCTTCAAACAGCTTCTACTAGAGCAGAGGCAACATGACAGAATAGAGGAGAAATCTCATTCAGGGCTACTCAGAGAAATTCAACTAACTTCACAGGTAATTGGAAGAAAGGGCGGGGAAAAACACTATGAAGCCAAAATCAATCTGAAATAACAGGACACATAGATTAAGCAAAACATAGGTAAAGGACCTAATGGAATGGCCCGTGAGCCCATCTGGCTGCTGGTGGGTCACTAGATTGTGGGTGAATTTACATCACACTAGTAAGCTTAAAAAAAGAAAAAAATGGATATATTAAAATAATGCGGGTAGATCAAGCCACACAGAATAGGTTCCCTGACTCCTTTGCCTTCGTGTAAACGGAGGATGCTTCAGCCAGCAGTAAATTCCACCTGCACATAAAGAAGCAAGTGAACTACTCCCTCCCTGGTGATCAACCAGTTTGCTTCTCTTCTCTTCTCTTCTCTTCTCTTCTCTTCTCTTCTCTTCTCTTCTCTTCTCTTCTCTTCTCTTCTCTTCTCTTCTCTTCTCTCTCTTCTCTTCTCTTCTCTTCTCTTCTCTTCTCTTCTCTTCTCTTCTCTTCTCTTCTCTCTCTTCTCCCCTCCCCTCCCCTCTTTTCTTTTCTTTCTTTTCTTTTCTTTCATGTACTGGAGCACGAACTGGAACCTCTGGTAACAAGATTAAGGACTGCAGGGGAGCATAGTAAGTGGCACAGCTAGTCTCTGCCTTGTGAATTGTGCCTAAAGAGGAATGGCAATTAAACAGCTTTCCTCCACAGGACTTACAGGCTAAGACTGTCCTCATGCCAGGGCAGGAAAAGAAAGGCACCTCACAGGACCTTACTCCACCTTAACTAACAAAGTTACAGAGTACAGTAGAGGTAGGTGGCAGTGGTGGAAGACCTTGTAAAGCAAGTGTGGGAAGCTAGCACTCCCCTCTTGAGAGAGAAGTAAGGACTGGGACTGAACAGGCTTGGACAGAACGTGCAAGAGCACAGGGTCAGACCACATCACAACATCCCACCCCAACCTGAAACAAATGACCTGACAGGACAGAGACTTGCCAGTAGATGAGGAATGAAAAAGGCTGAGCAAGGACCAGGAGGGGTCAGCAGTGCTCCTCCTGTCTCTGTCTGAAAGCAGCACAGCAACTGGGAGTTAATTGCTAAAAGAAAAAGGGGTAAGGAGCAGGAAGGCTGCTAATAGATATGTAGAAAGTACTGCTGAAGACCCTGGCCCCAGGAGCCCACATTCAGAGCACAAGATCAGCCTCACCTCCAGCACAAACTCTAGTAGGAAGCAAAACAGAATAGACAGATTCCCAGATACTCATAAACTACCAATGTTGAATCGAAAAGATGTAAAAATTATAAATAACACAATATCGGTTGATGAATTTGAAAATGCAATAGAGAGCTTAGCAAAGAAAAGCCCAGGTCCTGACAGATTTACTATTGAATTCTACAAGAAATTTGGAGAAGATTTAATGCCAATATTACTCATATGCTTTAATGAATTTGAAAGGGAAGCAATACTCCCTAACTCATTCCTGGAGGCAAGTATTACCCTGATACTAAAAGCAGAGAAAGAGCTAGCCAAAAGCAGAACTATAGGCCAATCTCTCTAATGAACATACATGCAAAAATCCTCAATAAGATACCAGCAAACAATGCAGAAAATCATCAAGAAGATAATACACCAAGACCGAGTGGGATCCATCCCAGGAATGCAGAGATGGTTCAACATACACAAATCAATAAATGTAATAGACTACATCAACAAAGCCAAAGACAAAAATCACATAATCATCTGAATAGATGCAGAAAAATGTTTCGATAAAGTGTAACACTCTTTCATCATGGAAACAATAGAGAAAAATCAGAATAGATATTCTTAATCTCAGTGGGATAAAAGCCATCAATGACAAGTGAACAGCCAACATCATACTAAAGGGAGAAAAACTGAAAGCTTTCATTCTAAAATCAGGAACAAGCAAAGAGGTTCACTATCACCACTCCTATTCAATATCATTCTGGAACTGTTTGCCAGAGAAATCAGGGAAATTGAACTTTTACAATAGCATCTAAAAAAGTGAAATACTTAGAAATATATCTAATGAAGGGAGAAAAAGAGCTGTACATTGCAAACTATAGTACTTTAAAAAACAAGATTAAAAAAGATGTCAGAAAATGGAAAAATATCCCTTGCTCTTGGATGGGAAGAGCAGAGAAAATGGCCATACTCTCAAACCTTTTATACAGACTTAATGTAATCCCAATTAAACTACTATTAACATGTATCACTGAACTAGAGAAACATTCTTAAAATTAATTTGGACCTTAAAGAGACCTAGAATAGCAGAAGCAATGCTGGGCAGCTAAGACAAGTCAGGGGGCATCACAATCCTTTGCCTAAAATTATACTACAAAGGTACCATGATGAAATCAACATGATATTGGCAAAAAGCGTATCTGAAGATGAGTGAGGCAGAACAGAAGATGTACAGGCAACTTCAAACACACTTTACCGTACTGTCTTTGAAAAAGGAGCCATACATGTTAACTGGAAGAAAGATAGTCTCTTTCATAAATGTGTTGGAAACATTAACTTTCTACATGCTGAAGACTAAAACTAGGCCCCTGTCTCTCACCACGCCCTAAACTAAAGTCAAAATGGATCAAAAATCTAAATATTAAAACAGAAACACTAAATTTACTGAAAGAGAAAATAGGCAGAAATCTTGAGGACATAGGCATATGCAAAACTTCATGAATATAACTGAAACTGCACAGAAAATACTTGAAAGAAGCAACCAATATGATTTCAGCTTATTAAAAAGCTTTTGCATAACAAAAGCAATCACCAACAGTGGGAAAAATCACCAGAGTGGGGAAAAAATTATAGCAGTTGTTCCTCAGACATAAGACTTCTACCCATAACGTACAAAGAGTTTTAAAAAGTCAGGTTTCTTAAATTCAAAGGCTGAATCTAAAAATGGACATCTGAGATGAATAAACACTAATATCCCTATACTTAAGACTAATCTTCCTATACATAAGTTGTATGTGTTCAACATCACTGGTCATTCCAGATGTGCAAATTAAAACAACACTGAGACTCCATCTTTCTCCAGAGAGAATGGCTATCATTAAGAAATAACAAATCTGGTGTGGCTGTGGGGAAAAAGGAACCCTCCTATACTGCTGATGGGAGTACAGACTGGTGCAACCACTGTGGGAATCAGTGTGGGGATTCTTAACAAACTAGGACTAGAGGTCCCATTCAACCCAACTATTCCTCTTCTGTGTATCTTCCCAGAAGATGTAAAAACATCATACTACAGTGATATATTTATAGCCATGTTTATAGCAGCACAATTTGTAATAGAAAAATCATGTAATCAACCCAAATGCTCATCAAGCGAGGAATGGATAAAAAGATGTGGTATTTTTGTATAATACAGTACTATTCAGCTATAAAAAAGGATACACTTGAGACTTTTATAGTTAAATGGATACAATTTGAGACCATGCTAATTAGTGAAAAAAATCAGAGTTATATATGTAAATATTGGATAGTCCCACTAGTGTGAGAAACTGAAGGAGTAATTAAGGTCTAAAATGTATAATAGATATTGTGGAATTGGATGATATTGTTCAAAAAGTAAAAGGAATTAGAATGTGAGAAAGGAGAAAAGAATTAGTCTTGAGAATTGATGAAATGCCTTGAAGTGGGAAGGTATTCAGAGAATAACTATTTCCTATAAAATACTACAACTTATGGATAGGAAGATTAGTTTTTTCATTTTATTGAAAACAGAAATAAAATATCACAAAATCATAACAGGAAAAGAGCAACGGTTAATACATTACATACTATTATCTTCAAAGTAGTTATTCAGGTAAAAGATATGGACATAAGAAATTCTCCAATTGATCCTAGCACAAACATTCATTTTCAGGAAACTGAGAGACACTAAAAATATAGCTAACTTAATGCTTGCTCTCGCCTCGCCCACTGCACATCCCCATGGACACAGCAAACTCAGTCTAGTCCTTCTGTGAATACACACCGAGAACCTACTGCCCACGGACTAGTGGTCGGAGGTCATGGGTTAGGGAACTCTGAATGAAATATTGTTTATTTTCTCCTTTGCATTTTTGTTCCAAATAAAAGGATATTCAACAAATTAGGTGATGAGAGGTTAATGGAAATTAAAACAAGTTACAGGGGACAGAAAGCGACCACTGTGCTTTTTGGATAGAATGGTTAGGAAACGCATCTGACGTTTGCATAGAGACAGGAAGGAAATGAAGGCGTTAACCATGCAGCTATCTAGGCAAGGGAGGTTTCATGTGGAAAGAGAAGCAGGGAGTGATGCTGAGAGGAAGGAAAATGCTTGGGGTATGGACAGAACAACACAGGTTGATATCTTATTTTTTCTATGGAAAATACCATTCTCTGATTATTCAGTTAGCCTTTTCTTTCCGTTTGTGGTGTGAGTGCCTCCTTGTGCCTCTCTCCTTTGCCTCCTTGGCTCAATGGCAGAGGGAGACCTTTCCTTCTATGACAGCCAGTCCCTCCTCAGGAATACCTCCTTCTACTCAGAGATCTTGCTTTTTCTTTCCTCCTCTTCTTTAACTATTTCCTATTAACATTTTCTGATTCTAACAATAAAAGATTAAGAAATCTTTCGCTAATATTACACCGCCTTATAGCTACTACTCATCCTAGACATCTCTGTTATGAAATTTTGGCTAAAAGTTATCTGAATAAGTATATAGGTGTTGTGCTAAATACTATCTCCAGGTTCTTGTTTAAGTAGAGCAAGTATGTCTAATTATTCTTGTATCTAAGAGAAATATCATTAATTAGGATGCTAGTTCTGTCATTGCAGAAATATTTAGATATTTTATCAACTTTTAATGACCTAAATCTGCCAATGTGTTGACTGGATATACCTGATACATATTAGAGTGAAATAAGGTAAATTCTTGGCAGTTTTAGTTTCAGAGTTACATATGACTAGATTGTGCATAGGACTTGTGAAGACTTTTGGCAGAGCTTTGACTTAAAAGTATTTTTATTTGAGGGAGACATGGTAACTTGTTACAAACTCTAGAAGGATTTGAAAATGTATGTATTCAAATGCTGAAATATTACTCTGTGGCCACTACTAAATTTTAGGGTCCAGAGAGCTAAAAAATCTTAGTCTATGAAAGTTAGGCTTTTATATACTCAGAATTTGAAAAATGGTAAAATTTGTACACTATACCTGAGGAACTTCATTTTCATAGCTTATTAATAGTAAGAAATTGAATTAGGCCCCCAAAAGGGATAATAGCACACAGACACAATTAATTTCTAGAGTTAAGAAAATATATTTGAAGTTAATGTTTAAACATGTCTTTAATTTTGTCTTATCTGGAATTTCTATTATATTTATGCTGTGGCATTCTTATTTATGCTAAATATGTTTTCTTTTTTTTTTTTTTTTTTTTTTTTTTTGCGGTACTGGGGATTGAACTCAGGACCCTGCGCTTGCTAGGCAAGCGCTTATTCCACTGAGCTATATCCCCAGCCCCAATATGTTTTCTTTTGACTCATTAAATCAATAGATTAGTCATATTCATTTTATGTACACACTTCCATTTTTAAAAAATGGTTAAGTGAAGGAAAATATATTCTCCAATGTATTTTTACATTCTCAAAAATTATTATGCATAAACTGCCTGTGTTTTCAATATAGACTAGTTCCACATTGACTAATTCATTTTATATTTGTTGTGCTAATCAACTAAAAGGGAAAACTTGTTATTAAGTAGTGTATTTTCATGTGAAATCTATACATGCTGATGACAATGTATTAACTCAAATTATTTATATACTTTCACATAACAGAATACATTATGAAATAGTCAACATCAACCAAATTCAGAGATTCTCCTAATACTGAAAATATGAATATACATTGGGTATGATTAAAACGTTTAGGGAATTATTAACCATATGGAAACAGATTGATTGTGTAGCCTTGAAAATGGTGGCATGAGGGACAGGCATGCAGAAAGTTGCTGCAAGATTTTGAGGAGTGGGCAACTTTAGTTGTGCTTAGAGTGAGGCAGTGAACTGGATAAAATTCGAATAAATAAAGATAAGGTAGGTTGATTTGAAAGAGAGAAAGGGAGGGAAGGAGAGAGGAAGAGAGATTTGAAGAGAAACTGAATGGACAATTAAAACGGTGTTTAGGAAGAGTTGACACTAACTAGTGCTATCTGAGCTCTCCAAATCCTGTAGTGGAAAATAAAGGCGAGTAAGAAGTCCTCAAGTGTTTACCCATCCGTTCAAAGGCCACAGCACTCCCAGGACAAACATTTCACTTGTAAAGGGCAATACCTTAGAGCAAGATGATCAACCCTGTCCATGAATTTTGAAAGTATTAAATATTTCAAAGCAAATATTTATGTTTTTCTTTCCACTTTGTAAAATTCTCACATATTTTTCTACTCATGTAAAACCATACTAGTTAACATAAATTTCACTGTCTAAACAAATTTACTGGAATTGTTTCCTGGTCAGGGAGAGATACTGATTTCTGTTATTTGATTTTACTTTCATCAGTCTTCATAGTTATAAATAAACTTTAAAACATAATGTAGTTTCTAAAAAACTACAATGAAATGAAATTTCACTGATCAGTGCCTTCCAAACTACAACATGAACTCTGACTTGCTTTCCCTCTATTCAAAATGATTTTTAAAATGAATTATGGCATTGATGAACTATACAAATAAAAAAATAAATAAATTCTCTGTGCTACACTACCCTAGAATAAATCGATTGGATTAGAAGGCAGACAACTTGGGTTTTAGTTCTGCTGTTCCACTGACAAATAAAGTGATTTTTGGCAAATTGTGTTCTGTTAAGCCTCACAAATTTTATGCCCATTAATAAAAAGGGGTTAGCCACAACTAGAACTTGAACCCCTCAAAATTGCCATAATGAAGCAAAGAAGTAAAATATATTGGAAATTGTAACTTGTTTTGCAAGGTGTTCTATACTTTCACTTAGTTTAGAGGTATATTGGAGTAATTTAATACTACAATTTTGAACAAGATAGTAAGAATACACAGAAATGAGTTATAGAGTGGAGCCTTATCTGAGACGAGGGAAATAGGAAGGAAGAAAAGTTCTAAGAATGTGCAGTTAAGGGGAAATGATTTACCTCTTTTCCAGTTTTAGTGTTTCCATACATCTTTGCATGAGCTAAAATTTAGGAGTCTATGGTAAAGAGGAATTTTAAGCTAAAGGGTTAGTTAAGACCAATTTTAGTGGATAGGAAAAGGGAACGTGGTCATGTTCAATGAGACATAATATTGTCTTGACAAAACTTTTAAAGCTTGAAAATGTCACACACCTTCAGGTGTATGTGTCAGTAAAATGTGTCATACTTTGTTCTTGGGAATCTAAACTCTTGCAACCACTTTGGAATATATTTTGCATCATGTTGCTTTAATTTGCATTACTCTGAGTCAAGAATTCTAGAAAGCAAACTATACTAATAGTTTTGTACACATAAGTTAAACAAGAAATGCACCATATATTAAATGTATTTAAAATTGAAAACACTGCCTGTCAAAAACGATGGAAACCAATTTTAATGTAGATAAAGAGTGGAATATTTTAGAGGAATGAAAATCAATACATAAAATATTAGAGTTCCATGCAATGTGGAATAATTTTAAAATCATAATTTTGAGTGAAAACAGTATGAAAATACTAAATCTAGGATAATTTATAATTCTCAAATGCAGTTAAAATCAAAGCAATGTATTAATCATGTAATATATATATATATATATATATATATATATATATATGGAATAAGTTGGTATTTGAAATCTTAAGAGTGTTTTATTTTAACTTTTCAGGACCATCAAATCTCTTTCTGTTGTTGCTGTACTGTGTTTTCCTTTCCACAAAAATGTTCAAGTATTCCAAATTCCCTATATTTTTGCCAACAATGGTATATTGTTTCTTTTGGTTTTTGTTTTGTTTTCTTATCTTGATCACTGCAATTCTAACAAGTATGAGGTTTTTGTTTCATTGTATGGATGTGTCTTTTTCACCCATATCATACTTTTTTTGGCTTTTTAGTATATTTTGAAATTAGTCTCCATCCACAAATACCATTTCTTGCATTTAGTCGACAAAATTCAAATTGGAATCTCAATGAAATATTAGCACTTCTGTGATTATTTTGGCATTGTTCACAAGAACCAAGTTATGGAAGCAAACTGAACATCAATGTATGAATAAATAAATTATAGAAATAAGATATAAATACACAAGAGATTAGTATGCATTCAGAAAAGAACCCCAGAAAGTTCTGAGATATGCAACATTGTCAGTGAATTTGGATACTTATGCTCAGTGGAATAATACAGTCACAGAAGGACAAATAATCCTTAATTCTACTTATAAGAGGTCAAAATCATAACAGCAGAGAGTAAAATGGGTATTGGCAACAATAAAGGGGAGGAAACTATGGAGAGCTGCGATTTTTCTAGAGCACTGTGTCTACAATTAATGACACTGTATTGCACACTGAAAAATGTGTTAGAAGGAACATCAAGTTAGGTGTTATTCCCCAAGAAAATAAAATAAAATGAAAAAATCACAAGCACAATAAACTCAAAATTCAAGACTGCATGACTCTGAGGAGAGGCAGATGAGATACTGGACGAATACACAGGCAGATGTAACAGCATTAGTATTGTTCTACTTCCTAACTTAGGTGTTTGGTGAAGGGATTTTCATTTTACTCTGATTCATAACTTTTATATACATTTTAAGTGAACATAGCATTAAAAATTAAGTGGAAAGTTATATGGGCTCAAAGTAACTATGTTAATAGTACACAATAAATATATAAAAAAAGCAGGGTATCAAGAGATGGGTGGAGGGGGAATGAGAGAAAAGTAAAGAGAAGGAGGACGAAATTGAGATGTGTTTCGTACATGAGCCAGATTTCCACAAGGAACGTACACATGTGCTATACACATGAACTAAGCTAAAATTGGGAAAAAAAAACTTACATATTTTTAACAAATTAAAAAATTAATTGTCCCAGAGGAGACTATTTTGTGTTTATCCTTCTGCCATTTTATATTGGAGAAGGAAACTTTCATCCTCTGGGGAACAGGTTTTATTTTGTTTCCTTTTGGGTTTATAAAACCTGGCTTAATTCAGATCCAACAGGCAGGGACCATACTGGGAGAATACATAGGCACAGGAAACGCATCAATGCTATTAGTATAGCAATGTATTAGTTTTCAGTATAACAGTGTAACCACAGGTCTGCCAGTTCAAATTGAGTCCATCGCTGTAATGCAGATTTTGTTTTTGTTTGGCTGTTGAATGTCAAGTGGCGCCAAGTTCCCCCAGAGCACCTGATGACTCCCTCCTCCTTAGAGTTTCACGGCAGTCTCAGAAGAAACCCGGCTGCCTCAGATTCTTAGTTTAAACATAAGGATTAAGTTTTCTTTCCATGATCCAAGTTCCAAAAAAAGGAATAGAATGAAATAAACATCTAGAAGCCTTCTAGTGTCTCTTACATAACTTGCTTAGTTTAACTGCATTCACAGTTTCGTTAAAAATTGTGTATTACATGTAGTCCTCTACTCCTATTATAGAGACAGTTAAATGAATATGAAAGTGCTTCCTTTGAGAGATCCAGTGATTACATCTGGAATATAAAATTGCCAGTTGACACTTGAAGAAATCTTATCTTCCTGTGAGCATCTTCCATCGTTGCCACTGGGATTTTATGACGTTTTAAAGAAATAACTGACTTTTAAAGTGGCTTCATACCTTCAGGAGCATTATTTGAATCTATTTACATAACATTAAAATGCTCAAGTGATTTTCATTGAATTGCTCCTTCCTTTAATGTCTGTCTTGTAATCGCATTGTCTCACCATTGGCTTTCCTGACTTGAATATTTGTAGTTACTTATATACATTTTAGTATGAGAACATCATAATCCTTGAGAACATCAGTGACAGAGTCTGTACAGATATGCTGACTCAAAATAATGACACAATCTGCACAGGAAATGCTGATCTGGGGGTGTGTCTTGCCAGCTGTTAAAACAAAGAATAAAAGTACTATCATGGCTCCATTTCATGTTTTTTTTTTTTTTTTTTTTTTTACTTGTCTGACGTCCTAGGCTCTTTCCTATTGCCTTGATAGAATGCCCGTCACCCATAATTTAAAGGGTGAGAGGTTTATCTGGTTCACAGAGTTTGGAAGCATCAGTCCTTGCATGGTTGGCCAACCAACGCAGGGACATCACAGTGCAAGGGTCAAGAATGAGGAAAACTGCTCATGTCATTGTGGTCAGGAAGCAGACAGGACGAGAAGAAAGCCAGGGAGGGAGACGCAGACTTAGGCTCAGAGAGAGGCCCCTTCAGACCAGATCCTGCCTCCTAACAGCTCAGTTATAGCAACCCTGTGGTCCAGTGAGATTTTTAAAGTGCTACTTGAAAACATATGCTCTTTTGGGGATCCTTCCTAATTACCTGAAAACTGTCAAGTTACAATCATGGCTACAGCAATAAATGATTAAAAACAATTTCTATGAAGCAAATTTGCATTTATTTTTATATTTAGTTTTAAAATAGTAAGAATATAAATTTTTGTTTCTTTTGTGGTCACAGGGGATTAATCATAATTTTTACATTCTCTAGTCCTAGTACTGAGGCTGAGGCAAGAGAATTGCTGAGTTCAAATCCATTATTTAGTTTCCAAAGCAAATAGAATACTCCTTCACTTACTCTCTGGAGTGTCACTTGGACTTAGTTCTGTACTCTGCAAGGCTAACTTATAAATCTACTGTATTTATTTGGTCTGATTCTTTTATAATCATAGTAACTTTCTTCCTTCCTTCCTTCCTTCCTTCCTTCCTTCCTTCCTTCCTTTCTTTCTTTCTTTCTTTCTTTCTTTCTTTCTTTCTTTCTTTCTTTCTTTCTTTTGCTCTTTCTCTTTTTCTCTCTTCTTCTTTCTTTCTTTTGAGACAGGTTCTAACCATGTAATTCAGGCTGGCCCACCTGATTCCTCTGTGTGGGCCAGGCTATCCTTGAACTCTCAGCAATCCTCCTCCCTCAGCAGCCCAAGTGCTAGGATTACAGGTATTTGACACCACACCTGACCTGTAAGTCCATTTCTTAACCATCCAGAGAAGTAAATGCCCTGTGCTGACCAGCACTGAATTCAATATCTACTTATTGTTTCAGTCTGATCATGATTTTCAGTGTTTATTTTCATACTCCTATTCCATACATAAGATATATTACTTATTTTATGCTATCATTTTGTATCATTCTTTATATTTAGAAATTGAATTATTATTATTCTATTCATCTATTGCTCCATTCAAGGTTCAATAATTACATATTGTTCATATATATTTAGGTCCTGGTTTAAGCATTGTACAAGGAGTAGTAATTTAGACACTATTAACTTCTTGGATCTTAAACTCCAGTAAATAGGAAAACAAAATGCAAACCTGCTGATTTTGTTCTTATATCTAGTATCCATCACTTGAATGTTCTTATTTACTACCCTGTTCTTACTGTTTTTAAGGTGCTGGATCATGAATTCACTAGTTAATTTATATTTGCATATATGCATTTACTGTTCCCTTTTCCACTGCACTGCAATTCAATTCATGTGGGGAAACAAAGGATACTCTAATGGATTATATGAAGATAAATTTGTCAAATTATGTATAAAATAAAATCTAGATTTACTGTGGACCTATATATGATGACAAAGCCATAATGATATAAAAATCAAGGGGTAGAATATTTACATCACCTAGTAATAGGGAAGAATCTTTAAAAACTTAGAGCCAAAAACCAAGTGAAAAAAATTGATCTGTTTGTCTGAATAAAAATTGTAAAATTATGTTAGAAGATAAACACTTCAGTAAATTTCCATAAGGATATTCATGGATTTGAAGAAGGCATTTGCAAATATAAAGTTTATAGGGAAATCTTTCTATTGGCTATAGAGGAAAGTCCTGTAAATCATCCATATAAAAGCACAGGAAAAATGAACGAAAAACAGGCAACTAATACATGCTATATGTATTGCACAAGTAATTGTCTTGAAATTTAGCACATTGGTATCGTATACTTTTGCTACCCTGTGCTAATTGACATGTATATTCCCCCTCAAAATAACTGTTATGTGGCCCTCATGTGTATTTATTCCACAGGATTTCATATTGACATTTTCTGGGATACTTTATAGAAACTTATTGCTTTCTAATCCATAGTAAGGAGATGTTATAGTAATATCAGACAATGGTAGACATAACTGTAAGTTATTGTGTTTATTTTCTGATAACTACAGCATTGTAGCAAGTGTTTAAAATAATTTTTGTAATTATTTTTATTAGTACATGTTTATAGTACATAATAATCACATTCCTTTAGGGGAGTTGCTACATGAAAATAGTACATGTTCCTTCTAATATTTTTAAATATGCATGCAGTTTTGTATGCATGCATATTCTTTATTATAGTAAATCTGTCAACTCTTTATATACAATTCATGAATGTTATTTTCATAGATCCTAATATAGTTGGGTCTTTTGTTTTCTTTTTCCTCCTTAAAGCTGAAGCTTACAAGACAAATTGCTGGATAAATACTTTCTTCAAATATATTTGGCAGAAATGTCAAACTTATTACTTGCAAGGCTCTTCCAGAACAAAAATAATGTTTGTTTCCATTTGTGGAAAATTTCAACTCTATTACTTTACATGTTATATAACCGCAAACATATCTTCCACAAACCCAATAAGTCAGATATTGGAAGTTCTTTACATGTCCTCTGTTTCTCTTGCATTTTCTTTTATGCTTACTATTCACCAATTACCAGTCCAATTTTTCAAATATAAGATGATGAAAAAGTTGCAATTTTTGTTAATTTTTATAAGATGATATAAGACAAGATATAAAAATGACAATTTTATCAAGTTTATTGAATAATTTTTCTGTATATGGTTTATTTTAAATATTTAATACACAACATAATGTTAAAATCTGGACAGTAGTATCTAGTCTATTGCTGAATTATTTGCATTTTTATCTTTGGATTATGCACTTTACAACTGTCATACTGACTTTTCCATTTTTTCTGTGGATGCTATAATTTCACTAAAATGTCTACCCACTAGATGTAATGTTGATGATGGATGTCCTGGTTGGCTATTTACTAGCCTGTAGTTTTCAATTATTTGGTCTATTAGATCTAATCAAAATTATAAGTGTCTTTTAAAATGCCCTTGTTTTGAATAAAGAACAAACAAGTTCCAAATTGTTTGGCTCAGAGGTGAACAGATATTTTCAAAAAGTGTATTTCCTCATTTTTTCATTACAGGGTAGCTTATTAAATATTAGAGAACTTTATCAAAACCATCCATAGAATTATTATTATTTATTTAGTCTAGGATTTGGGTGAGCACTGGTGTTGAAAGTAGCATTATCTAGAAAATTAATACAACATTTAAAGCTAAACTGTTTATATGGCATCACTTTTATGACCAAAGCTGTTTCAATGCAATCTTTCTTAGACCAATTCCACTCACATATTGGCATGACCTTGAAGAATATGGAGAACAACTATGCACTTCAGCATTATCTGTCAGTTTCTAGGCCTTACACAGTGATAATTTCCCTAAAATCTCACAAGGCTTTAATCCATCTGCATATGTATGAGATTCCACTGTAATCAACTCCATTATTACAGAATTCCAGAAATATTCAAAGGAATATAAAATATCTGGGTCTATATCCTGTTGTAGTGGACAGTGAAACTTAGCATATTATTTCAGATAAAAAAATAAAGACCAAAATTGTGTCTTGGGAAGCCTTCTGGGACATTGAAGAACTAATCCCCCAGTCAAACTCTACCTGGGAATGTCTCCCTGAGATGAGGGGCACCCAGGCCTATATAACCCCTGTAACCCCACCTGGGTAGTTTCATCTCCTGGACCTAGGTAAACATTGTAACCCTAAAGGAATGCATAGGCTGTAAAAAAGGAGACAAATGGAATATAATGGGGGAACATCTATCATGGTTAGACATGTGACCTGCAACTGACCCAGGGTCCCATAGGAGGAGGGAAAAACCGTATGGCCACCAGAGTCAGCAAATGTAACATCCAAATTTGTAACCAGAGAAACCCAAAATCTATTTAGGATCTGAATCAGAATCAGCCCATGCCCACTTCCCTGACCTGCATGGCAGATCAGAGTTTGAAGGGGGGCTAGCCTTTAAATTAATAAAACTCTGTTTTTGAATTGGGTCTCTTGTGGAGTACAATCCGACATCCTCCATAACACAGTCTAAACAGGAAATGTACACCAAGTGTATTGGTGAATGGATTTTGGAGGAGCAGACATTGGATTTCCAAAATTCACTTAAACAAATTATCTGAAGGGCATGAGTCTTCATTCTCAGAATCAAAATCATCATTTAAAGATTCTGTAAAGTTATCTTCAAGTTCACTATCACTTCTTGATTCACTGATCAATAATGTTCATCAGTATCATTTTTTGATTTAAAAATGTTAGGTGGTAAGTAAAAAGCGAAAAGATATATCCATTTATCACAAGATGGAACAATACATAATGTACATATTGTTGTAGAAGAATGAAAGTAACATAATGTAATTATGATAAGAGTTTTTATAGATTGTGGCACAAAGTTACAGGTTATTTTTTACAAATAAATATGAATGAATAACAGAAAATAACCAGAACTTATTATATTTCACTGGAAACAAACATTACAGGTGAGTATAAAGTTCTACATAAAATAGTATGCAAAAAATAGCCCATATAAAACAACAAAATAGGTGTAAGGGCGTATTTCATTCAAACAAGAACTGACTGGTTGAAATGACACCTGCATGAGTGATGCTCAGGATAGTCAGTATGTAAACAAACACGCTCCCTGAGAGACACTCGGGGTAAACTGTTAAATTGTTGAATTATTATCTGTATTACACTCTGGGATAGTACCTTGGCTAGATATTTCATTGAACAAATTCATTCTTCAGCTGTGGAAACTGTTATTCAGCCTACCTTTTTCATCATTTAATTTTAGTGACCAAATCCTAAATTCTCAAATGTCAATTTAAAGGTTTTTTTTAGTTTAAGTTAGGGTCTTGCTAAGTTGCCTGGGCAGGACTTGAACTTGTGATCTTCATGCCTCAGCCTTCCTCAGGGCTGGGTTTACAAGCATGCACTACCACATCAGCGTCAATTTAAGGTTTTTATGAGCACAAATTCTGTTTATGTTTCTGACCTTAGTAATAGTAGCTAAAAGTCCTCTTTTATTTTCCACTGCACTTCCTGGATGGAAAACTTAAAATTGAATTTGTTTCTTCTTTTACATGCTTCTTAAATCTGTGCTGTGAATTTAGGATTTGTTTAAGATTTCCTGTTATATCATCTATGGATGAAATTTGTGTAGTTCAGTTTTCTTTAGCTCTGTGTTTGCTTGACAAACTTTCCCTGTCCTTTCTCTTTTAACCTATATAATTGCATTGAAAATGAATTTCTTATAAACAGCATATTCTTGGAACATGGCTTAACAACCAATGCAGCAATGTGTCCAAAGCCTTTTTCCCCCAGGACAAGGGGTTGAAATTGGGACCTTCACAGTGAGCTACATCTTTACCTGATTCTTTAGTTTTTATTTTGAAACAGGGTCTCACTAAATAACCAATTTTCCAATGAAGGGCTCAAACTTACTATGTTCCTTTTTCAGCTGACCAGAATGCTAATTTTACAGGTGTGCACCACATGTACAGCTAATAATATGCCTTTAACTTCGCATAAACAAATTATCATGTCTGTTTTTTTCCTACTGGTAGCACTAATTCAAGTACATAGTATCTATATCTGCTTCAGGATTATTAACATACATTACAGTAATTAGAACAATATCAAGAAAAGTCACCTAAAAGTAACCCACATCATGAAATTATCATTATTCTCATCTGGAAATTTTTATTCTTCTGTGAATTGTTGCTTCAAATCCATAGATAGCTAAACTTTATGTCAATTCTTAAATCTAATCTTATTTTTTATCTTTTTTTCCCTCAGTTTTGATTGTTTTTTGTCTTTTTGAGACAGGATCTTGCTATGAAGTTCAGATGGGGCTTGAGCCTACTTTGCACCCCAGGCTGATCGTGAACTCACAATGTTCCTCCTGCCTCAGCCTCCCAAGTGCTGGGATAACATGAGTGTGCCACCACACCTGGCTAGTTTTGATTTTTTAAATTAATACATATTTGTTGTATCTAATGATTTCATTCCTTTTATGGAGATAGTACAAGTGCATAATACATTTTAAATCTTTTTTATCATCATTTCCCTCCCCTATTCTCTCTATCCATCTTCTGTTCCCTTCTCTTTTGAAAAAGATCCAACCCAATATTTCTTATTGCCTATCTTTTAATTTACTCTTTATTTTTGGCTTGCTCATACAAGACAAACCATGCAATATTTAAGCTTGTGTGTCTGATTTATTTCACTTAATATTATGGTTAAAAGATATATTTATTTTCTTACAAAATAAACCAAAAAAACTCCCCAAAAGTCAAAAACAAATAATAGAAAACAATAAAAATGATATGGAATTTCAAAACAAGGTGATAGGAAATTAACAATGGTTGTTTTTCATGTCTGCTAAGATTTGTGTTATATAGTTTTGTGCTCCAAAATTTGGTGCATATATGTTTATGATTGTTATCTCTTCCTTTTGCAGTTTTACCCTAACAAGTATGCAGTGACCTTTTAATCTCTTTTGATTGATTTCGGTTTAAAGCTTACATTGTCTGCAAAGATAATAGCTACACCTGCTTTTTTCTGGGTTCCTGTTGCATGAAGAATTGTTGTCCATCCTTTGACTTCCAGTATATGGATTTCCTTTTGAGTAAAATGTGTTTCCTGTATATAGCATATTGTTGAATTTTGTTTCTTAATCTACTCTGCCAGTCCATTTCTTTTGACTGGTGAATTGAGGCTATTTACATGAATGGTTATAACACGTGTTGGCTTACCATTGTAATGTTATTTAATTGCTGTTGGTTTCCTACTTTTTCTACCTGTTTAATTGCTTACTCTGCTTGAGGGTTCCTTTCTGTTGTTGTTCTTAAAATTGTGCTTATTTTTTTTCCCTATCTACAATATCTTCTTGGATTCTTTGTCAGGATGGTTTGGAATTCATGAAGTTCTTCACTTGTTCTTTGTTATGGAAATATTTTATTTTGCCATTTAATTTGAAGGATAGTTTGGCAGGATACATAAATCTTGATTGGAAGCTGTTTCGTCTCAGGGCCTATAATACTTCACTCCAAGCTCTTCTTGATTCGGTGGCTTTTGTTGAGAAGTCTGCTATGATATTTGTAGGCTTTCCTTTATAGGTAATCCATTTATTTTCTCCATCAACTTATAATATTCTATTCTTATGCTGGATATCTGGGATCTTGGTTACTATATGTCTGGAGATTTTGGTTATGACTAGGTGGAGTTTTATATGCCTCATTTAACTGTATCTCAGATTGTTTCCACGCATGGGAAATTTTCTGCTATTATTTATGCAAATATTCTTTTCCTGTCATTTGTGTTGCCTCCTGTTGTTCGTTTGACTCAGAAATTCAAAAGATCATTAAAACCTACTTTGGAAATCTTTACTCTAATAGGAGAGAAAAGTCAGAAGAAATGGACAGGTTCCTAGATATATATGAATTACCAAAGTTGAATCAAGAAGATATAAAAATTCTGAACAACCCAATATCAAATAATGTTTGAAAACATGATTAAAAACTTACCAAAAAAGAAAAACTCTGACCCTGATAAATTCATAGCAGAATCTTACAATAAATTCAGAGAAGATTTAATACCAACACTCCTCAAACTCTTCAATGAAATTGAAAAGGAAGCAGTTCTCCCTAACTCATTTCTGGAGGCAAGTATTATAGTGCTACCAAAACCAGAGAAAGACCAAGAAAGAGAACTACAGACCATTCTCCCTAACGAACATAGATGCAAATATACTCAATAAAATAGTAGCAAATAGAATGCAGCAAATCATCAAGAAAATCATGTATCATGACCAAGTTGGATTCATTCCAGGAATGCAGAGATGGTTCAATAAAGCAAATCAGTAAATGTTATACACCATGTCAGTAGGGCCAAAGATAAAACCACATGATCATCTCAATAAATGCAGAAAAAGCTTTTGATAAAGTCCATGTATTGATGATAAAAATCCTACAGAAAATAGGAATAGATGATCTTTACCTCAATCTGATCAAAACTGCCTATGACAAACCAACAACCGGAATCATACTATATGGACAGAAATGGAAAGCTTTTACTTTAAAATCAGGATCAAGACAAGGATGGCCACTATAACCACTCCTATTCAACATAGTTCTGGAAGCATTAGCCATAACAATTAGACAAGAGATGATAAAAGGAATAAGGATAGGAAAGGAAGAAGTAAAATTTTCACTATTTGCAGATGACATGATACTTTATATTCTAGATCCCCAAATCTTCATAAGACTCCTTGAATTAATCAAAATTCAGCAGTGTATCTGGATATAAAGTCAACACCCAAAAATCAATAGCATTCTTCCATTCAAACAACAGACTGAGAGAGAAATTAAGGAAACCATACCTTTCAAAGTAGCATCCAAGAAATTCAAATAATTAGGAATCAATCTAACAAAGGAAGCAAAAGATCTGTTCAATGAAAACTACAGTACTCTGAAAAATGCAATCAAAGAAGATTTCAGTAAATGGAAGAATATTTCTTGCTCATGGATAGGAAGAACCAACATCGTGAAAGTGTTCATACTACCAAAATTTTTATACAGATTCAATGCAATTCCCATTAAAATACCATTAGCATGCCTCACAGATTTAGAGAAAACATTCCTTAAATTCATGTGGAACCAGAAGAGCCCCAGAATAGCAAAAGCAATCCTGGACAACAAAGACAAGTTAGGTGGAATCACAATCCCTGACCTGAAATTATACTACAAAGCTATGGTAATAAAATCAACCTCATACTGGCTAAAAAACCTACCAAAGAATCAATGTAACAACTGGAAGGAACAGTCACAAACACACTCAGCCACATAATCTTTGACAAAGTGGCCAAACAAATTCAATGGAATAAAGGTAGCCTCTTTAGTGATTGGTGCTGGAAAAATTGGTTTGCCACTTGCCAAAGACTGAAAGTAGACCCAAGTCTATCACCATGCAACAAACCAATGTCAAAATGGATCACAGATTTCAATATTAAAATATAAACACTAAATCTATTGGAAGAGAAAGTAGGTAAAAATCTTGAAGACATAGGAGTAGGCAGAGCTTTCATGAACAAAAACCAAACCATGCAGGGAATATCTCAAAGAATCAATAACTAGTATCTCATCCTACTGAAAAATTTCTGCACATATAAATAAATCATCAGCAGAGTAAAAAGAAAACTCACAAATTGAGAAAAATGTATTAGCTGACTGTCCCTCAGACCAAGGTCTTCTATCTATAACATATAAAGAATTAAAAAACATTAGCTCCCCAAGCTCAAAGACCCAATCCAAAATTGGGCATCTGAGATGAATACACACTTCTCAAACAATGAAATACAAATGGAAAATAGACACATGAGAAAATGTTTAACATCATCAGTCATTCAAGAAATGCAAATTAAAACAACACTGAGATTTCATCTCACTCCAGTTGGAATGGCTATCATTAAGAAATCAAACAGTAACAAAGTCTGACAAGGCTGTGGAGAAATAGGAACTCTTCACTGCTGTTGGGAATGCAGACTGGTGCAACCACTGTGGAAATCAGTTTGGAGATTCCTCAGCAAACTAGGTCTAGAGGTTCCATCCAACCCTGCTATTGCCCTTCTGGGTATTTTCCCAGAAGATCTGAAAACATCATATCACAGAAATATATGTGCATCCATGTATATCACAGGGCAATTTATAATTGCTAAATTGTGGAAGCAACCCAAATTTCTATCCACTGAAGAATGAATAAAAAATTGTGGGATTTTTATGTAATGGAATATTGCTCATCTATAAAGAAAGATAAACTTGAGCCTTTTACAGGTAAATTGTCACCACTAGAGACCATAATCATAAGAGAAATAAATCAGACTTGTATATATAAGCAATGCATTGTTTCACTAGTGTAAGAACCTGAAAGTGTGAACAAAAGTTAGGAGGTATGATAGACATTTTCAAAGGAAAGGAAACTGCTCAAAAGTATAGAGCTACTTTGATGATGGAAAAGAGAAAAGAAAGAAGGGGAAATTATGTATATATGTATATACACGATAGCTAACATAGTTGTACTACTGACTTCTATTGCTTTCCTGGAAGGAACAGTTAATGATTAATTATTTGACCAATCTTGTATGTCTGTATGTTTTTCTGAAAAATCACTTTGAAGATACCAATATGTAATACAACAATCATTGTTAATTACCTACCACTTTGCAGATCAGTATTGTTTGTATTGTTCTTATGCTAGTTTGTAAATGGATGTCTGTTTGTTAATATGTTTTCCTTCTTTCGTTTTTAAAATAAATTTAAGAAAAACAATGGTTGTTATATTACATATTGTTATCTTCAAAGTAGTTGCTCAGATCACCAGACATAGGCATGCAAGACTGATAACACAAGTAAGTATTAATGATTCCTTTCCATAAACCAATAGAAATCAGTAGTACAACTATCCCCACTATCTTACATATATAAAATTTGAAAAGAAAATGTTGAGTGGATTTTTGGGAAAAAGATAGGCATCATTTAGTAAAATTGCTTCATACAGACACAACATAATCTACTCCTGTCACAATTTGTACAGCTCATTGGTATAGAAATCTATCTCCATCTCCTTACTCTCCTTCATTTGTAAAACAACTGCCTTAAATATGTCCTCTACCTACCATAAGAATCACATAAGGCAGTAGTATAGTTTTTGGTTTCCCTGTCAAGCAAAACAGAACACTGAGAGAAAAAATTATAGGCTACAGTATTTATCCACATTTTTATCTTTTCATTTGTTAGGCCTCTGTTTGCACTATTTTCTCTCTGTGTAGAGAAGTTCCTGTAATCATTCTTTTGACTTAAGCCTGGTGATGTAAATTCTTAATGTTCCTTAATCTGAGAATGTTTTCAGTTTGTCTTTTACTTCAATTTCCTCTTCATCAGAAAGGACAGCACTACTTGATGTGGAATTCTGGGCTGACAATACTTTTCTTCCTCCACCAAGCTCAGCACATGAAAAACAGAACCACATCCCTGGCCATTCATGGCTTCTTATGATGAAACTTCAGTCATCTAAATTCAGTGTTTTTCCTCTTAAAGTTAAGAGCTTATTGTCTCTGGATACTGTAGAATTTTTCTTTTTATTTTTCAAAAGTTTCACTGTGATGTGTCTTGAGACAAACTGCTCTCAGTATAGCTTGTGTAATATTTTCTTACATTCTCAAATCTATAAATTCATGGCTGTTATCTTCTACAACTTTTCTGGCTGTAGTCTTACAGTCTTTTAGTAGTTAAATGACATAAATATTAGAATTTTCATACTAGTCCTTGAGGTTCCAGATACTTTCATGATTTCTGTTTTTTTCTCTTGATTATTTATTGGGTAATTGCTATTCTTTTTATCTTAAAGTAAAATCATATTTTTATTTGCTTTCTCAATTTTGCTATTGTTTTTTAAAATCTATTACTTCCTTTAAATTACATCTTTTACACTTTTAAAATTTTAACTTTATTCTTTATTATATGTCTTTTATTTTCTTATTGATAATTTTTAATTCTTACTAGGATTTTCTTTTGTAATTTGTTTCAAGTGTGTTTGTAATTGTGTGTTAGGTATTTCTATATCTGCCGTACCAGGGAACATATCTGTTAACTACCTTTTCACTGGAGTTGAGATTTTCCAGGTTCTTGGTATGAAGGGTCATTCTAATTAAAATCTACATGTCCAGGACATTATCAGACTCTGTATATTACCTAAAATTTCTTTTTTTTCTTTTGCTTTCTCTGACACTGTTACAGTGAGTGAATGGGATGCACTACCTTGTTACTTTCAGCGTTTGATGACAATCGTTTTCCCCACAAAGCCTCTGTAATTCCCCATGAGTCATAGGTTCCTCTTTATTGCTGGGGAGGGTAGAGCAGGGTCACCCCCAGGCCTCTTCTGAAATGATACTGCTGAGTATACTGCTCCTTTGTACTACTACCTAGATGGTCTCCAATAACACTGTCCATTGGTTTTACCTGTGTGATCATGTCTCACAGCTCTAGAACATTCTATTCTGTCTTTCACACTATTTTCTTTTATAAATTTAGTCTTGGTAATTTCCAAGACTAACCATCTTCCAATTCTATGAATCTCTTTGTGACTGCTTAGTCTAACTTGTGAACCTAGTCTGAAAGTTTGTACAGTGGTACCACATCTGAGTCTTGTTATGAATTTTGCTTTATCTCTCCAGCCTGTTTTCCTTGCCGTTTTAAGTACGACATAATAATCTGTTGAAATCTGAGCAGGTTTCCTGGTTTAGGAAGTACATAATAATTTTTTTTTTTTTGATAATGCCTGGAGTCAGGCCATCCTTTCTTTTGTTATTTTTTGTTTTTCTTTCTTTCTGTTAGGCCTTTGGCATGTGTATCAGGAATACTCTAATCAGCAATTTGTCTGGCTTAAGGCTTATTATTATCATTGTTACCCTCTGTGCATGGGTTTTTCAAACTTCTGTCTTGAGAATTTGTGCTCCTGGAACTGGGTAGTATGTGAGAAGCCTCATCTCAGTACCTGTTCCTCCCATGACTTCGAGTCAACCCTTTGCTGTGCTTCTAAGAGTTGCTTGCATCTTGCAGCTTTTCCTGATGGAGGTCTCTGTCGGTTTTGTGTGTGCTTTCCAATGAGAAGCGTTTGCAACATTCCATAATGGTCTGATTAAGCTTTAGTCTTAGGCAGGTACTATAAAAGTAGTTGATGAAGAAGTGACTCTTTCAAGTGTTTTTGTCCTTTGTGTGGATGAGCTGACAGCCTTAGTATATATTCCGATCTCTTCCCTCAACAAAAAATTTGTCCTGTTCTTGCTGTTTCCCTTTTCCAGCTGTAATGTGTTCCCAGAAGGGCAGTGTGGGTACTTCTTTATTTGCCCTTTTCCTAAGGCTTGTGTTCTCTGAAGAAGATGGAGAAGAGGATTTTAAAATAGCTGCTATTGTCCTTTTGTAGGCAGAAACCCAGCAAAATTCCCTCCTCGTGTACCTCAACATGCTCTAAATACCCGTGGAACTCATGGAAGAAACAGCCACAAAGGCTGAACTAGAACTTTGTGGATTTCTGGTCAGTGGAAAGAGTCATGGTGAGTCTTGGAGGGCAGAGCACCCTGCTTCTACTCTATCTCTTTGATCCAACTTCGCAGACACAAAAGCTCTCTACCAGTGTTTCTCAGGGATGCACTTAAAATGATCTCATTTTATAAAATATATTCTACCATGGCTTCTGGAAAAAAGTTTCTCTGTTAAGATAACTAACTTTAAAACTTGTATCATTAGTAATCAAATTCTGTTACAACTGGGGATTTTTAAAAAGCCTTTTAATAACATGTTTCGAGATTTTAAATTTTCAGCACAAACCCACAGTGAGATAAGACAAAGTGAGCAAATATAACCATGGACGTGATTGAATTTGAGAAAAGAATTGAGAAACAATTTCCTGAAAGTTTTACATAGTACTGATTTGATTACAAGACTTGTTAGGTACTCACTACGTGTAATATATCTTACTGTGTATTGTAGAAGCTAAAAATAAACATGAATGTATTATATATTAAGGTATATAGTACATTACACACAAGCTTGGGAAATGTATTAAATATAGAAAATGATGTACCAAACATTTCAAAAAGCAGGAAGAGACCATGAAAATTTTTATTGCAAAGCAAGAAATATTTTAGGGGATAGGTATGATTAACCTGATTTTACATTATACAACTTGTATGCATATGAAAACATTACATTATGCAACTAATACACAGAAACACATTTTGTGTATCAGCTTAAAAAATTCAAGTGCAAAAGATGTCCAACTTCAAATTCAAGTTTAAAACTTACACAGTTCCTAAATGTGAAAGATTCATGTTTAAACATGATAAATGAGGGCTGTATTTTATATATTATTGTGAAAATTATATCCAAATATCATAGGTACATATATATCCCTGAAAGCCTTCATAAGGGAGCCTGTTCTTGTAGCACATATCTATTTTGGTTTATATTAGTACAACACAATATCCCATGATACAACTTCATAAATAAAATGAAAACTAACTTCTTTATTCTTAATTATAATTCTTAGTCATTAAATTTATATTATCAATGTACATTTTTTCTCAGATGGTATTTCCATCTCAGGTGTATCACAAAGTCATTCACTGGCCATTAAAATAATGTCATATTTCTAAATAAAACTCACAGCTTGACTATACAGTAGTAATTTCCCCTACTATTATAGGCAATTCTGTGACTGTAATGCACTTAGAGCATCTCTAACACTAACATGGGTTTGACTTTTGAGACACTTTTAGAATCTAGAGTAAGTACCAGAAATACAACAGAAAAATCCTGGATACCTTTCACTCTATTTGGTAGCTGTAAAATTCAGAATGAATTTTAATTCTAAATTTCTTTGAGTGTGTCTGCACAATACAGACAATACACGTATCAGTCACCTCCAACAGTTCCTGGTTCTTTTTCCTTGTGGTAACATACCGAAGAGACTAGCCCATTTGATGAGTTGTAAGTAAATGACATCTCATCATTGGCAGTAGGCACTATGTTGAACTTATTCCTCTCATACAATTAACTTTAAACTCTCTGAACAATAATTCTCTGTTTCCTTGTCCCCTGGGACCACCTTTTCCTGTCCATTTCTACACTCCCACTCTGGGGTCTCATGTATAAGTGGAATCATACATCGTTAACCTTCTATGGCAGACCTATTTCACTTAGCATAGTATCTTTCATTGTCATTCATGATGTCCAAACTGATGGGATTTCCTTCTTTTTAAGAGAATAAGGTTATATTCATGAGTGTATACTTATATGTCTACACTCACCAAATTTTACACATTAATTATAAATAGTCAAATTCTTAATGAGGCTATACAAAAATGGATTTTTTTTTCTTTCCGTTGATTTGTGAATTTCATGCATTATGATCTGTAGGAAACACACTGACATAAACTTTGTCCAGGTCTAGAGAGCACACACATTTTCCTCCCATAGCAAAAACTTGGCCAGCCTCATACAATGAACTTGGACAGTCTGAGCCCTCATTTGGTCCCCAGTCTGAATCCAGAAATCTCCATTTCTTGGCAAGTACTGCTGATGAAACCTTGAAGAAGACCTCAAAGTCCATTGTACCAGAATAGCTCTCAGTGAGCCTGGGCCTGACTCCTGTCTTTGCTCCACCTGGGAAGCTCCCATGTGCACAGTTTCCTCTTATTTCTTGAGTCCAGCAGGAACCACTGCATTGATGCCATTTTTTGGTGGGAATGTAGACTGATTTACATGGTTTAATGTGCAACTGTACCTCCAGTTTACATTTTTTTCTGATTTTCTATAAACTGAGGTTAACTTTGTGATTTCAATTCCTGTATTGTTTTCATAGCAATAGCAGGTCTAGTACACAGGAGTTATTCAAATAATACTTGTTAAATAAGGCACCATTATATCATAATATACACAGCTATAAATATGTTACACAAAATTCAGATTTGGGTACTAAATTGAAGGTTTTCCTTTTCTTCAAATTTTACAGGTTTTAAAAGTTGTTTGATCATATGACAATGTTTTTGTGATATCAATTTATAATTATTACAATGCATTCATTGACAAATAACAATTTTGTATTTTGATCAATAATTTTAGAAGTGTCTGATTATTGAAAATATTGGAGAACAAATTATCAGTGGTTTTTAAATTACTTAGATGCCCAAGAGTAAAAATATTTTGTATCCATACATACATATTTATTCTGGTAAGAGCAAATTATGTAGCCATGATGTATAATTTCATTGCTTCTCAGCAAATTTTACCTGTGTTAAATCCATCAGCCATAGCTATTTTCCTTAGTAAACTTGAGAATGAGAAATTTAGGTTCCTTTTAAGCTGTCAGAATGAGGGATTTTCACAAAATATATTAGCACACAAGAACTATCTAGCATATTTATTGCTGTAAGGATCATACATTGCCTGTGTCTTAATAGTAAACAGACATGCAATATTAGTCATAAATCCTTAAAGGACTTTTTTATCTTCCACAGTTTTTTCATTTTACTTGTTGCCTACAGGAAGAATATAGCCAAGGGGTGGGTTTTTAATGAAATAAATAAAAGGAAGAATTTTACAAATTAAAAATAGCATAAATATTTATGTGTTTCTCATACAGAATTCTTCATTTAAAAATATTTGCCATATCTTACTAGAAAAACAACTGATTATTCTGTTTCAGCTTAAACTGGGAATCCCAACACTCAGGAGGCTGAGGCAAGAGGATCGCTGATCACTGCAAGAGGCCAGCCCAGAGTACAAAGTGAGTTTAAGGCCAACCTGAACTGCATAGAGAAAGCCTGTCTCAAAAAGATAGGAAAGAAAGAAAGAAAATTAACTATTTTTATTTTATTCTTTAATAATATCTATGTAAGGCTGATTTCATTCAACTGTACTATTATTTTTCTGCTTAGTTTCTAATCACACCTTTCCACAGCACTTGTAGCATATGCTTTAAACCATATAGTGCATTTTTACTTTGATTTCCTCTTCTGGAAAATGATGATATAATAGTACCAGGTGTGTTTGGAGAATTATACTTGTTATTAAATTACACCAGTCTCTAGCACATTAGTAATTAATAAACATATAACTATCATTTTCTGAATTCAATTTTCTTCATAAATCCTTTTTTAATAACTTGGTATTTATTATCTCATCTGAAATACTCCAAAAGTTAATATGATGAATGGGGAATATATAATTTTGATGATCTGTTACTAAGGTAATGCCTGCACTCCAGATTTTAGATGCCTTATGAAAAAATGTTTTGTCATAAATATTCCACTGGTGGGAAATTAAATGTAATTTTATTGTATAGAAAATGCATATATATATATATGTATATATATATAAGTGCACATATCAGAAAGAATATTCATTTAGTCAAGGTAGCTATATTCAAGAAAAATGGTGTGAAAAAAGTATTTTCATATAAAATAACTACTTTTAAATGGAACACTGTCCTTAGAAATAGCAATGAATCATAATAAGTTTTATTAACATTTATTCTTTGTAAGCTTTTATTCAAATTTATTTTGATTCACTCCAATTTGTCCATATTCCTCCTTATTCTCTGAATGTAGACCTAAGTGTGTTTGCAAAAATATTTTCAAATTATGCCTAATTAGTACCTCTTCATCTCACTGTTATCCTTGGACAGCTGATTGTCATGAATTGTTACCTTGTGTATTTATATTTAGTTCCATCTTCTTTTAATTTTCATTTTAAACAAATTTATCTGTTCTCTTTCCTCCCATTCCAAACTAAATAATTATCTAGTGCCATTACACTCACCTACACATGTACAAGTGCTTCTTTAGGGAGAAAAATG
Source organism: Dinomys branickii (assembly GCA_004027595.1). NCBI lineage: Eukaryota > Metazoa > Chordata > Mammalia > Rodentia > Dinomyidae > Dinomys > Dinomys branickii. The sequence continues at coordinate 75,617 of PVLD010006692.1, forward strand.
AACATTAGGAAATTTTACCTAAAGTAGATTATGTAATTTCCTGCTGCATGCATGACTTTGAAAACTGTTAACAGTTTTTGAGACTGCAGTGGGAGCTGATACCTTATTTGCACATGTATAGTAAGAGTGAAATCACAGGAAAAAATTAAGCACTTAGCTTTGCAAACCAGCAGATATTTTGTACCTAAGCAGACAAAACTCTCTAGGCCACTAATGAAACAAACAATGAGCTTTTCTATGTTTAGATTTTTTCCTCCTTATATTGAAGTCTCTGTTCTTCTGCAACCCATGCAGTGGTGATTGACTGCTTGTCTCACCTCATATTGTGCCACCGTTACGGCTGTACACGCCTGGCTTTAGTAGGAGACTCTACACTTACTCTTCAAGTAAATATTAAACTGCATCTGATAGAAGAAAAAGAGTAAAACGCAGGGTTTTGTTTTCCCCTCTCATTTCCCCTCTTCCTTGCTCTTCAGCTCTCTGCCTATCGCCTCCAATGTCGGCATGTTGTCTCCAGCAAATGAACTTGGTAAAATACATGCCACAGTAGAGAGCAAGGTAAGATGAAAATACGTGTAAAGAATGCCTAAGGTTGCAAAGAGGGTGCCATGCATGGTGGCGCACACCTGTCTCCCTGTATGAGCTCTTCCAAACAGGTACATTACCCGCTTCCTTCCCATTTTCATTCCGTGCTACAGTCTTCTTGGTGGGTGCCACCACAACCATAGTGGATCTTTCCCCAACAGCTTTCTGGCCTCAACGTCAGTCATTCAAAGATGCATCCGGAACCGCACTTTACTAATCTGGTGGATATTTCTTACTCACATCAATTTGGCATATCACAAAGAACAGTAATGAAGACCTTTAAACATTTCCAAATGATGTATTTATACATGTGGCTTCTTTTCTTACTCATTAATAGTAACATTTACAAATAATTAATATTTAGACAAGCTGTTTTTTATAGACAAGTAGAATATAGTATCTTAGTCTGTCAAACCATCTCTTGCACCCTATAATGCAAAGGCACTTTTAATACTGTATTTAAAAATCATAAATCATCCCTTCATGGACACACATACTGATTGAGAATGTAAAATGTATCCACACAGAAAAATTACAAGAAGCAGTGTCTATTTTCAAGTGAATATTAAATACTAGGTACCACTGCTACTCTATCTATACTTCTTCACTCTTAAAGCAATTTTTCATTGTTGATTATTCTGTGAGTTCTGAATGCCAGTTTTAGTCTTGTTATGGCTAAATATTTTATCATTATTTAATGAGCATTTCACAGTAAAGGGAAAGTAAACATTCAGCTTTTAAGTATTTCATTATTTTTGTCTCAGAAAACAATGTGCTTTTAGAGTAATGGATTATGTATTAACTTTTACTGAATATTTTAGGAAAGAGGCTGATATCTCTTTTACAGTTTATAATTTTGAGAATTATCAGTAAATTAATTATTATAATTTTAATTCCAGTAATTATCGTAGACATAGCCACATTATTTTTGTCCTTTGAGGAACACCATCTTTCATATTTGAAGGTGGGAACTGATAAATTATAAATTAAAGTGAACAACCTCAGATCTATTTCCAAAGTTATGGGTCTGGAATGCCTTTGGGAACTTGCTCTGTGTTTCTGTGCAGCCTTCATTGATTGTGAGCATTGTTGTCTAATAGGATTTTGTAAAGATTTGCTTTTGTTGTGACTCGGTACAACTGATTTCTTTCACTCATTAATTCACACAGCAAACAGTGTGCCTTTGTACGCAGAGATAAAAATTCCATGTCCTAAGTAGTTCTTTCATTTTTGAAAACTTGCTATACATGACGTCTGTGTTGGTCAGTGCCATTAGGACCTTTGAATCCAGAATTCTGTAAAACAAATATATTTTTAATTTTCTGGCATACTTTGCCCTTTTTTGTCTGTATAATAATAATTAAAATTTCACTTTTGTAAAATTCAAAATGTTTGCTTTGAAGACGTTCTCCACACAAAATTCTGTCTTCTCATAAAATTATATTTTTCCCTATATTTAAAATTATGTCATTGCTTAAGAAAATGCAAAATATTTTCTCTTGGATTTGTTACAGATTTCAAGGAAGTGGAATTATATTCCTACTTACATATAGAGCAAACTATTTGCCTAATGTAATTCAAAATTATACTGAAAAATCTAATGGATTTTCACAAATTTTAAAAGTACCTATATTAGAAGACGAATTAAATATATTCAAAGAGTAATTGGTTAGTTTAAAATACCTTTGGATATTCCCATTTTAATAACAAAAACAACATAATTCATTATAAATCTTAAAATGCATAGAAAATACTACAAATGTGAAAATATTCTACAAATTTATTCAATTTTTTTAAAGTATAAAAAATAAAGAAAACAAAAAAAAACAACAAAAAAGGAAAACATTAACAAAAAACACAAAGTAGCACAAGAGCAGTACAATCAAAATTGAATTACAGACAAAGTGACAGGGAATCACCAATGGTTGCTGCACCACACACTGATAACTTCAAAGTGTATGTTTCTGAAATCACATATAGACATATAATCTTGATCAAACAATCATGAACTGTTCCTTGCCATAAAGCCACACAGGTCAACAGTGGCACCATATTAGCCATCCTGTATATACACACATAGGTACATATCCGTCCCTTTCTTCCCTTTCCTCCTCCCCTCATCCCACCTGCTCCCTACCTTTGAGCAGATTCCCTTCACACCCCCCAATCCACATTCCCACCTTCTGATTCCTATACCAGTGATACAATATGCTGCCTGCACATGAACTTCTGATTTATTTCACTTATGAGTACGGTGTTCAATTATGACCATTTGCCTACAAAGGCCCCAAATCTGTCCTTCTTCATAGCTGAGTAATATTCCACTATATAAAAATGCCACATTTTTAAAATCCAGTCCTCTGTAGATGGACATTTGGGTTGCTTCCACAATTTAGCTATTACAAGTTGTGCTGCTATAAACATGGGTGCACATATATCGCATTGATATGATGCTTTCAGATCTTCTGGGAAAATACCCCATAAAGGAACAGCTGGGCTGAATGGGACCTCTAGAACAAGTTTGCTAAGGAATCTCCAAACCGATCTCCACAGTGGTTTCACCAGTCTGCATTCCCACCAACAATGCAGAACAGTTTCTATTTCTCTATAGCCCAGCCAGTGTTTGTTATTGGATGATTTCTTAATGCTGGCCAATCCTACTGGGGTGAGATGAAATCTCAATGTTGTTTTTATTTGCATTTCTCAAATAACTAAAGATGTAGAACATTTTCTCATATATTTATTTGCCATTTGTATTTCTTTATCTGAGAAATGTGTATTCATCTCAGATGCTCATTTCTGGGATGAGTCTTTGAATTTGGACAGGTTCATGTTTTTTAATTCTTTGTATGTTCTAGATAGAAGACCTTTGTCCAAGGGACAGCCAGCTAGGTTTTTTTCGCAATTTGTGGGTTTTCTTTTCACTTTGCTGGTGATTTCTTTAGATGCACAAAACCTTTTCAGTAAGATGAGGTCCTAGTTATTGATTCTTTGAAGTGTTTCCCTTGCAGTTTGATTTTTGTTCATGAACTCTCTGCCTACTCCTATGTCTTCAAGATTTTTACCTACTTTCTCTTCCAACAGATTTAGTTTCTGTTTTAACATTGAGATCTGTGATCCACTTTGACTTGAGTTTGGTGCATGGTGATAGACTGGGGTCTATTTTCAGTCTTTGGCAAGAGGCAAGCCAGTTTTTCCAGCACCATTTATTAAACAGGCTATCTTTTTTCCAGTGAGTTTGTTTGGCCCCTTTGTCAAATATTAGGTGGCTGAGTGTGTTTGTGGTTATAGCTGCATCTTCCAGTCTGTTCCATTGATCCTCAGGCCTGTTTCTGAGCCAGTACCAGGTTGATTTTATTACAGTAGCTTTGTAGTATAATTTCAGGTCAGGGATTGTGATTCCGCCTGACTTGTCCTTGTTGCCTAGGGTTGCTTTTGCTATTCTGGGTCTTTTCTGGTTCTAGATGAATTTAAGGCATGTTTTCCCTAGATCTGTGATGTATGCTAGTGGTAGTTTAATGGGAATTGTATTAAATCTGTATAACAATTTTGGTAGTATGGCCATTTTCACAATGTTGGTTCTTCCTAACCATGAGCAGGGAATGTTTTTCCATTTATTGAAATCCTCATCGATCTCTTTTTTCAGTGTACTGTAGTTTTCATTGAATAAATTTTTTACACCCTTTGTTATATTGATTCCTAAATATTTCAGTTTCTTAGATGCTATTGTAAAAGGTATGGTTTCCTTAATTTCTCTCTCAGGCTGTTCGTTGTTTGTGTATAGGAATGCTATTGATTTTTGAGTTTTGACTTTGTATCCAGTTACTCTGCTGAATTTGTCTATTAATTGAAGGAGTCTTCTTGTGGAGTTTTTGTGTTCTTCCATGTAAAGAATCAGGTCATCTGCAAATAGTGATAGTTTTTCTTCAATTTTTATATAAAATTTTTAATGTGTACATCATAATACATTTGGAATCATGTATTTAACTGAAACCAGTATATGATATTTATATATATTTTTTACATACCTGATTTTTACTTTGCAATCACTGAATAAATGTTCTTACATTTTATTTTGCAGTATCAGTCACTATTTTCTCTAACATTGTATCAGTTCACTTCCATTAGAAATAAGCAACTGAATTTTAAATCTTCATGAGTACTTAGACATGTTTTGGGGGTTTTGCTTGGTTTACACCATCTGTCTATTTTGTTATTTGAAATAATTATTTTCTTATTTTGATGTATAATAATTTACAGAATGTAGATTACAGTATATTTTGTTTAGTTCCTTTTTTTATCCACATTCACAAAAGACTTTCCAAATTACTGTATTTTGGTTGTTTCTCTGTTTTTTGCAGCACGGAGGATTGAACCTAGGGAATGTTATGCTACATTCTCAGCCCTTTCAATTTTTTTACGACATGTTCTAAAGTGCCCAGATTGTCCTTGAAATCATGATCCTCCTGCCTAAACTTCCTGAGTAACTGGGATTACACGTGTGCACCATGCTTAGTTCATATTATTGTACTATATTCCTAATGAAAATCCTATTATGATTGCCATCTTGTGTATGATATTTCATTTAGAGATAAGCCTTTTTTATCACTGGTAATGCTTTTGTCTAAAAGGATATTGCCACACTACTCTAATCTTTACTTGTTTATTCTAAAGAAAAAAATAAAATTTCAAACAAGATAATAGGAGGGCAAAAATGGTTACTATATTGCATGTTGTTATGTTTAAATTAGTTACTCAGAGTATAATATATTGGCATTTAATTGTCCAAATAATATTAACACAAAACTTTCTTTTCAATAAACTAAGAGAAATTAGTAGTATAGCTGTCATATATATATATATATATATATATATATATATATATATATGTAATTTTTTTCTTTTTCTTTTCCCTTCCTTTTCCATTTCTGCCTCCCAGGTTTTCTTTCCTTTTGAAATTTCTTCCCATTTTACAATATCTATTGTAAATTTTGGATCTTATTTACTCTTTCAGCTTCTCACACTAGGGAGATAATATGATGTTTACACATTTGTATTTGCTTTATTTCATCTGTGAATATGGTCTCAAGTTGCATCCATTTACTTATAAAGTCTCCAGTTTATCCTTATTTAAGAATGAGTAGTAGTCCGTTGTATAAAAATACCACATATTTTTATCAGCTCCTCAGCTGTTGGGTATTTGGGCTGTTTCCAAGATTTGGGGGGCTGGGGATATAGCTCAGTGGAATAAGCACTTGCCTAGCAAGCACAGGGTCCTGAGTTCGATCCCCAGTGCTGCCAAGATTTGGCTATTATAAATTGGCATGCTATGAACATAGGTACAAAAATATCACTGTGGCATAATTATTTTTATTTTTTATTTATTTATTTATTTATTTTTGCTTTACTGGGGATCGAACTCAAGACCCTGCGCTTGCTAGGCAAGCGCTTATTCCACTGAGCTATATCCCCAGCCCCATTATTTTTAATTCTTGTGGGAGTATACCCAGAAGGAAAACATCTAGGGTCAAATGGGACCTCCAATCCTAGTATGTTAGGAATCTCCACATTCATTTCCACAGTGGTTGCACTAGTCTATGCTCCCATCAGCAGTGGAGAAGAGCTCCTTTTTCCCCACAGCCCTGCCAACATTTGTTATTGGTTGAATTCTTGATAATAGCCATTCTTTCTGGGCCTAGAGGAAATCTGTGTTGTTTTAATTTGCATCTCTTCAATGACCACTGATGTTAAACATTTTATATATTTATTTTCCTTTTGTATTTCTTCATCTGACAAGTATGTATTCATCTCATGTACCCATTTTTGGATTGGGTCTTTAAGCTTGGGAGGTCTGATATTTTTTGAGTTATTTACACATACTCAATAGTAATCTTTTGTTTGAAACATCATTCTTTTTTTTTTTTTTTTTTTTTTTTTTTGCGGTACTGGGGATCGAACTCAGGACCCTGCGCTTGCTAGGCAAGCGCTTATTCCACTGAGCTATATCCCCAGCCCCTAATCTTTTGTTTGAGAAACAGCTGGCAAACATTTTTCCCACATTGTAGGAGGTCCCTTCACTCTGTTTGTGGTTTCTCTTGTTGTGAAAAAGCTTTTTATTAATATGAGGTCCCAGTTGTTGAGTCTTTGTGATAGTTCCTGTGCAATCAGTGTTTACTCATAAAGTCTGTCTATACCAATGTCTTCAAGAGTTTTATGTATTATATATTCTAGAAGATTTAATGTTTGTATCTTAATATTTAGATCTTTGATCAATTTCAAATTTAGTTTAGTATATGCTGAAAGATTTGGGTCTAATTTTAATCTTTGGCGTGTGCAGAGCCAGTTCTGCAGTACTATTTATTAAAGAGGCTATCTTTCTTCTAGTGAATGTGTTTGACATCTTTGTCAAAGATAAGGTGGCAGAGTATGTCTGGAGTCATTTCTAAATCTTGTAATCTGTTCCATTGATTTTTAAGTCTGTGCTTTTTCCAGTACCACACTGTGTTTATTACCATTGCTTTACAGTGTAATTTCAAGTCAGGGTTTATGATGCTCCCAGTCTTGCCTTTGTTGCCCATAATTGCCTTTGCTATTCTATGTCTCTTTTGCTTCCAAATGAATTTTAGGATGGTTTCCTCTAATTCTGTGAGATATACTGCTGGCATTTTTTTTTTATCAGAATTGCACCAAATCTGTGTAAGTTTTGGAAATATGACTGTCTTCTGTATGTTGGTTCTTCTTACCCAAGAGCAAGGGATATCATTCTGTTTTCTGATATTCACTTCAATCTTCTTTTTCAAAGTATTTTAGTTTTCAATGTAGAGGTCTTTTATATCCTTTGTTAGATTCATTTCTAGTCTTTCTATTTTCTTGTATGCTATTGTTAAAATGTTTTTCTTAATTTCTTTCTCATTGGGTTTGTTATTCATTTAAAGGAAGGTGACTGACTTTTGAGTGTTGATTTTGTATGCAGCTATATTATTTAATTTGCTAATTATAAAGTAGTGGAGTTTTGGGGGTTTTGTATGTAGAGTATCAGGTCATCTGCAAATAAAGTTTACTTACCTTCTTCCTTTCCAATTATTATTCCTTTTTTTCTTTTTCAAGTCTAATTACTCTGGCTAAAGTTTCCAGGACTATGTTGAATCAGAGTGAAGACAGTGGATATCCTTGTCTTGTTCCTGTTTTTATAGAGAAAGCTTTCAATTTTTGTCTATTATTGTGATTTGGCTGTTAATTTTCATGGATGACTTTTATCAGATTGAGATAAAGACCATCTATTCCAATTTTCTGTAGGGTTTTTTTATTATTATCATCAATGAATGCTGGATTTTGCCAAAAGCATTTTTGCATCCACTGATATGAGCATATGATTTTTTCCTTGACTTTGTTAAAATGGTGTATTGCATTTATTGATTAATGTATGTTGAGCCATCCTTGAATTAGTGGGATGAATCTCCTTGATCATTGTATAAAATCTTCTTGATGATTTGCTTCCTTCTGTTTGCAGAATCTTATTGAGGATTTTTGTTCATTAGGGAGATCTATGTTCATCTATGTTCATTAGGGACATTAGCTTATAATTTTTTTCTTGATTGGGTTCTTCTCTGGTTTTGTTATCAGGTTAATTCTTGCTTTCTGGAATGAATTTGAGAGTATTGCTTCCATCTCAATTTCATTGAAAATTTTGAGAAGTACTGATGTTAGGTCTTCTCTAAATTTTTGTAGAATTCAGTAGTGAGTCTGTCATGGTTTGGATTTTTTGTTGGTAATTTTTAAATCACTTCTTCAGTTTCATTGATTGATATTGGCTTATTTAGGACTTTTATGTCTTCTTCATTCAGTTCTGCTAGTTCATCTGTATCTAGGAATCTGCCCATTTCTTCTGCATTTTCCATCTTATTAGAATACAAGTCTTCAAAGTAGGTACAGATGATCTTCTAGATTTGTGCAGTGTCCATTGTGATGTCCTTTTCATTTCTAAGTGCATGGATTTGAGTCTTTTATCTCCTTTCTGATAAAGTTGGATACATGTTTGTCAATTTTAATCTTTCAAAGATCCAACTTTTAGATTCATTGATTCTTTGTATTTTGAAGCCCCCAATGTATTCATTTCTTCTCTGATCTTTAAAATTTCCTCCCTCATATAGGTTTTTTGTTAGCCTGCTCTTCTTTCTCTAGAAGTTTGCCATTCACAATTAAATTTATTACTACTTGCTTTTTTTTTCCTGATGTGAGTATTCACTGCTATAAATTTCCCTCTTTAGGACTGTTTTCATTGTGGCCCATAGGTTCTGCTATGTTGCACTGTCTTTATCATTTAATTGTAGAAATTGTCTGAATTCTTCTTTAATATTGTCTTCATTGGTTATTCAGGGGGGTACTATTTATATGCATGTGTTTATGAAGTTCTTGTAGTTTCTTTTGCCATTGATTTTGAATTTCATTGCACTATGGTTTGATAATACATATGGTATAAATTTGGTTCTGTTGCATTTACTTAAGCATGTTCTATGAGCTAGTATATGGTCTATTTTTGAGACTGTCTCATGTGCAGCTGAGAACAATTGTATTCTAACGTTGTGGGGTGGAACACTCTGTAGACGTATACTAAGTCCATTTGTTCAAAAGTTTGGTTCAGTTCTAATATTTCATTGTTGATTTTTTGTTTAGTTGATCTAGACACTCACAAGGCTGGCATACAGTATTTGTTTGGGCAGCCATGTCTCTGACTCAGGACAGGTAAACAACAAATACAGATTTTAGCAAGCAAAGACATAGTATGCTGCTATTGGGTCACAGAGCTTGAAAACAGTTGTGAATGCACTTTTTAATTTAATGGTACTAAATGATGTCAATCACACCAGGACAAACATGAGTGCATTTATGTGAAGTACACGGAGCAGTCAAATGCAGGGACAGGAAGCAGAAGGATGGTCAGCAGAGACTGAGAGGATGGAAATCAGGAGGTGGTTTTTAACAGGTGCAGCTTTTCAGTTTGAGGCGATGAAAAACTCTTAAGGATGGGTAGTGATAGTTTTTGAACAATAATATGAATGTGCTTAATAACACTGAGCTGGGTACTTACAATCAAAAGTGGTAAATTTTGTTATGAATATTTTATAATTTTTCAAAAGTTAACTTTCTTCTGTTAGTTTTCTATTACTGTAACAAAATAACTAAGATAACAAAAATGAGAAAAGTTTTTTAAAAATGTTATGTACACAGCAGACTTTTTCCCATTTTGCTGTCCCAGTGGTGGGAAGTTTGAGTTTGGAGCCATTGGACAGTGGCAATATCGCTGAAATTTAAAAATAACACTATATTAAACATTCTACTCAGTGGTAAGAATTCACATTCAAGGTGCCATACAACGTGTGGATTTCTGATGTAAAAAAATAAGCCAGTGTGTGTATGTGTGTGTATATATATATATATATATATATATATACACACACACACATACACAAACAAATACTCCTTTCCTTTAATCCAGTACTCCTGGACAACTCAAAATAAAATATGCAACTTTTAGTACATTAACAGTATGAAACAAAATCTCAGAAAATTGAAACACAAGGAGAATAAACAAACCAAACTTGTGCCTTGAGATCAATTTTTGGGGAATTAATACACATCTAAAGTAGATGAAAGTGAAGAAAATATTTATTAGAATTCCTCTTTGGGAGATTGCTACATGTGGTTGAATGCATGGACATTAAGGCTAATTAAATGCAATTTCCTTCAGTAGTGGAACGATAGCTGGGTCAGCTCCACGGTGGGCTGTCACATAGGCTTCAAAAACACATTTGCAAAGATTTATTTGTTCACTGTCATGGGAACATAGTTATATTAAGTGAAAAAATAGTAGATGAAAAGGACTTGGTAGACAGTGTAGATTAGTGAGATCAACCTCTATCAGTTTGTCTCCTCTGTTTTAATTTATTTCACTCATTTGAAGTGCAGATCTCTCTTTGGAGACAACAAATGTAATTTAATTATTGTCTCCAATCACATATTAATGCCATTTTAATTTTCTAGTAGACATTAAAACATTCTACTTTCAAAATTGAAAATTTGTTGATGGTATTTTAATTTTATATGGATAACTAGGAATTTGTTTTCATTTTTTGTTACTAAAATAGACTGTTTTCATCCTTGTATTTTAGTCATTAGAATATGTATTATTTTTTCTTCTGGTTGTAATCTCCTTCCATTAAAAATTAACATCTTCATAAGATTATCCAATGAAAAATATTCAAGAACTGATTCATATCTTAATGAAATAGTATAGGAAAACTTAAAAACCTATTTCCAAATCTTTTTAAGTAATATATCTCATAAACATTGAATTTTCTATCCAAATTAGACAGAAAATCATTCTGTAAATAGAAATTTTAAACTGTATTCTTACCTTTATTAGGTAACACTACAAATCATGAAGATGTGTACTCTTAATATAGTTTTCAAAGGGTTTCAATCATGACACTGTGCCCATAGAGTTCAATTTCTATTTCCAATAGCATATTGCTTTTTCTATAATGGGAAGTGTACATTAATTTGAGGGGAATCTTGAGTGGTAATTAAGCAATTTTTGAGTATAATTTATGTAATTTGGATGAATGTGTGAACTCTTTCAGGGATTTAGTAAATAGTTTTCCCACTCTTGTAATCTCGCATATCTGCCAAAGTGAAATGGACATTTGGCAAGTACCCAGTCAGTCTGAGCAGCTCAGATGCCCAACAGTGCCCTGCAGCGGGAGATGCGCTGGCAGCTGAAGTGCAGTCTTAATGAAACAAATGGCTGTTGCAGTTTCAGAGATTGCTTTCTTACCTTGTGTGAACTGACCGAATAAAATTCATATAACATGCTTGTTTACTGGACACACACACCCCAAAAAATGTTTTAAAATTTTATTATTTTGCAAGCCTGTAATAGAGTGGATGGAATTTTTTCCAAGCTCCATATGTAACAGTACAATGACAACACTCAGCACTGATACAGAATCTTTCTGACTTGAAGCAAAATGTATGAAAATAACTTCATTTATGCACTTATCCCTTAAAGCCCTAATTGCAAGATGCTTACTAGAAGAGAAAATTTACTACGTATGTCTAAACTTAAATAAAACATTTCTTTGATTATTTTTATCTTATTGGAAGGGCCTTACTGGAGATTATATCCACAGCCTACACATAGAACTATATTCCCAGCCTTTTTATATTTTATTTTCAATAAAATTTTACTAAGTTTCTAAATTTCCCAAGTTGGAATTTACTTGTGACCCTCCTTGTATCAGCCTCTCAGAATGGTGGGATCATAAGCATGCACCACAATGCCGGGGTGTTTTAAGATTAATTTTACTTCATACTTACAAACTGAAGTAAATTTAGTAAAATGTTAGATAATTTGTCTTATCTGATTTTTCACTGTTAGGAAGCTGAGCTAAACTTGTGCAGTTGTTATCTAGGGAATAAATATTGCTCTGTGGTTTTAGGAAGGAAAAATTGATTCCAGGAAATACTACCAAAGTCATAAATAAAATAAATCACAAAGACAATAATTTTCTAGCAATTCAACTAAATTCTCCAAAGGAAGGAATTTCAAAGGAAATCGTACTTCTGTATAACATAATTATATGTATTATCGTCTCATGCTTCACCCTTGCACTCACAAGTTTATCCATGCTTTCAGCAGGAATACGGTGATTCTAGGATGGAAGGAGCACTTTCTGTGATTGCGCTGTGAAGTGTCAGTATGTGCTTTGCTCAAACTAAGAAGCACAACATTTCGTTTATTTAAAAACTTAAAATTTATGAGGAGTATTTTCTTAAACTTACAATATAAATATATCGACTCTATTCTGTACAAAAATTTTAAATATTGATTCTATTGACAGTACATCTAAATAAAGTATTGTAAGGGTGAATATGGTTAAAGTATGCCACATAAACACTGAAGAAAATGACATTAAGAATTTGAATGGCTTTATGTAATATTCAGTGTAAGATGTTTAACTCTATTAAATTTTATATGTAAAAAGCACTTAAAATTTCCTACATCTTCTATAAGTTCAACTTTTAAGAAAATCTATAGTGTGAGACCGTGCATTATTTTTCTGTGTCTGAGATCTTTCACTTATGATAATGTCTTCCAGGTCCATGTATTTTGTCATAAAGGACAGGCTTTTCTCCTTTTTTAAGATGGATAAGTACTCTATGCTTTCACTTAAATTCAGGATTTTCATTACCCATTCACCACATGGTGAACACCATTTGTGCTTCCGTATCCAAACAACTGGCAATAATAATGCAGCGAGAAACTGTATGCTCTATGGAAAAAGAAGAAAAGGAAATTTCTGAAAAAATTGTTGCATGTGTTTTACATAAATTATTCTTGTCCGTTAATTATGGAATCAAACTATAAAAAAGAATTTTAAAACAGTACTTGTGCCCCTGCATTCATCATTTCTTGAGAGCTGCAATGCAAGTCAAGAATACAGCCGTAGATTTCTCCCCCTACCTCTTAGGCTTCTTCTTACTGTAAAAGTGAGAACGTAAGATGCATGTAAGATTCACTTATTAGCTGGTGGTGGAAGATGTTAGCAGTATTTTAACTTACGTATTTTAGCATTAATTTTTTAAATAAACAAAGAAATTATAGCCACCATGCATATAGATAAAACTGATATGATTATGGGGTTAAAGTAATTCCACTGGTAGGAAAGTTAAGAACTTTTTTCTACTCTGTTCATTTTTAGCAAACGTCTACTGCTCTAATGTTAGCACTTGTCGTGCTCGTTATCTCTTTTATTTCTACTAATGCACAGTGTCCTCTCTACTGAGTCACTGAAGGCTAACTCCACTGTATGATTGTCTTTCAGGAAACCTGAGCCTTCCCCCTCTAGACACCTGGAATTTACAGATTACTTGTGCATACATCTAAGTCACCAATCCAAATTACTGGACACTGATCTGTAGACCTTCAGGGAGGTGGCGGGGAGAGATGTGGATTTACCAGAGGACAAGTCCAACAATATTTCCAGCAGAGCATCTGTCTCTGCCAGTTTTTCCCATGAGAACTTTGAAACATGAAATTTATGCCATTTCTTGCTTTGTTGAACTAAACTTTCTCAATTTCTCTATTTTTTAAGAAACTCTTTTAACTTTTATAATGCCCTATTATTCAAATTCTCCAGTCTGATTCCAGCCCTGGAAAAAAGCTAAAATTGCCTTGCACGTCAGGTGGGCCTCAGAAATGGAAAAGGGTGTGTTTAGATTTGGATAAATTCAGCTTTATTGTTGCTTTTTTTTTTTTGAGTGATTGATCAGAGCACTCATGATTGAACCAAGGACCTCAGAAACACTAGGCAATTGGTCACACTCTGAGCAATATCCCAAGCCATTTTCACATGTTAATTTGATACAGCATCTTATGAAGCTATATAGGCTGGCCTGAAGTTTGTTATCATCCTTCATCATTTTTCCAAGTAGCTGAAAGTACAGGTTTCCCATAGTTATTACAATACTTTCCCTAAATATAGCTTCCGGTGCTTTACTTTTACAACCAACCACCCAGCAAGAGATAAACCCAAATAGTCCAAATGGAATAATTTGTTGTTCTTAATTTATCACTACATTAATCTGTTTTATATCCCTGACTCACTGTGAAAGGCCTGAGTATACCAGTTAATGCTGACCTATATAATAGTTTTAGTAATTTTATTGGGTAATAGATATTAATTTCTAAATATGGAGCTCATCTAAAGAATTTAATTATAATTCATGCCATGAATGCATATCCAATTCCTATGTTCTGGACAAAATTCAAGCTATAAATACTACATACTTCATCTTTCTCAGATAAGGTTAAAGCACTGAGAATCTTGTGCTTTTATGTAGAGATTTGTTTATGTCAACAAAAGCAAATCTGAGAATAATTGTTCCCTATGACTCAATTTCTGTACTTGAGTTCTCTTGCCATATTCACAAAGAAAGTGCTCAGAATGATAATACTTCACAAACTATAAACTTTTTGGACGGTATTTATTTACCTACAGATTACACAATAGTTTCAGAAAGTTTTAAGTTGAATGCAATATAAACAAACCCTTTCTGATATTTTCATACCAATCCAAACTTTCAGTTTGACAGACTTCTTCTGAAGTGCCATCCAAGTGTAATGTGCATGCAGGTCATGAAACAGATACAAATATAAGTAGAAGGGAACCAGTTTCCTTATAAAATATATATTTCACTTCACTCAGGGACCATTTTGGGTAACAAAGTATTCCAGATCCACAGACAGAGGGATTTATACAAGCAACCGAAGACCTGAGAAGGTAGGGAACAGACTGATGTAGAATGAACCACAAATTAGACGCAGCTAAGAGGCCGCTAGGGGAGCCTGCCACACGAGCAGTGTTGCTGGACTGTGCGCCTGGAGCTGTGTGGTGGGAGCTGGGACTGCTGCGTCCCTCTCCAAGAGCACCCCTGTCACACACGAGATACAGCCTCAGGGGGGAGGTGCCTACCCGAGAGATGCCGCTCAGGACAGCAGGAGTAGAAGCGTTGTGCTTCTCTAGCTGCCCTCCAGCCTTCTGCTGGGACATGCCGCTGTCTGGAACTTTCTGGAATCCAACTGATGAAAGGCCCTGCGGAGTCGGTTTGTCTGTGATCATCAGGGAATGGGAAAGAAGTATAGAATAAAGTTGAGAGCAAGTAAGTAGATGATCAAACAGTACAAGGAACAACATGAATATTCAAATCACTAGTATGGCAAAGCATGGCTAAGTCATGAGGAAAGAAAGTACTTAAGTGGCAGTGTGAGGGAAAAACAGACTTGATAAAGTAGATTCATTAAATGTGGTACATGATTAAAGTGAGCATATTCTTTATAATCTATACAAGGACTTTTTACAAATGGAAGGGATGTTTAATGAATAAAGAGCAGAATAGAAAATAGATACATGGGAAATAGGGAAAACTTCAAATAATTCCCCAAATTTCCTATTCTGTTGTTTCAAAACATTTTAAGATAAATGCTATTTTGGTTCATTTATACTACTAATTTCTTTTGTTCATTGAAAATAAAGTATTGTCTTTTTATGTATTTCTTTTTTGTCAAAGAATATCTGTTTTTGTTTATGACTTGCAAGGTCATGATACATAGTGTAAGATCAGGATACATAGTACATTAACAACTGTTATTCTCTGATTATTCTGTTATGAAATTTTCTTTTATTTTTCCTAGAAATAAGAAGTGTGTTTTCTATTTTCTCATTTAATATCTACTTGTATTACATGAAAATAAAGTATGAAATTATTTACTCCAAAAATGTAAACTAGAAAATGTAATGCCCAACAAAAACTCTATAGGAATCAGTGATATAAATTGGAATCAGTGATAATATAATAAATGGTATAATTAAGAGTAAAGTCTTCATGATTTTGTCATTGAAAATATTTGAGGCTTATTGTAAATACTCACCAACATGTTCCAGCGTTATTCATGTAAAATAATCACTATTCCATTCCATCTTGGGGATTAGGAAGTTAGTTTAAAAGGTTAAAGTCATTTTGGTTTTGGGCTTAGTGTCAGCTGCTAAAAGGACATGCTTGTGGGTATGTATCAACAGATAAATAATATCCCAAGCTAGGTGTATTGTACCATGTATGATCATGGTATCAAGATCCTCGACCATGTTTCAGCAAGTTATGTACTCACAGCCTGTAACTGCAGCTAGCACTTATTTCTTCTTGGCCAGATAATTGTCCTCTAACCTCCTCTCAAAATGGTTCTGGTCTGTACATTGTGAATATTTACTGTGCTTTACTACACGGCCCCGTTTAATTCCTAGAAATCAGTGCACTACCTTATTCAATTCTCCTGAAATTATTGTTTCCCATTTTGCCAATGAATATGGATGTGTCAGTTGCAAACTACAGTTCTTCAGATTTTATACCTCTGTATGTTTCTAGATAATTTGAAAGTATTATTTCCTATAAAAAGAATTATACCCTTGTCCAAAATATCCTAAATGTCTTTGGTTTTCTAGAATGTTTCCAAAATTAAGATTAATTTTGAGGTAAAATATCAATCACTTTTTATAGTCCTCTAAAGCCTTGGGGAACATTGTATATGTACATGGGGAGAATTGCCACTATCAATAGGAATGGAAGAGGTAATATATTTTATTTTCAAAATATATTACAGTAAAAGACACAGTGCTAGGAATCCTCATTTTGCTGCTTTAAACCATCTCATTCCTTAATTCTTGATTGAAATCTAGGAATTACACAGAGTATTTTTACATTATTATTGAAGCTATTAGTAGTTTCTTATGTCAGTGATTATGGAATCAACTACCATTAGTTACAGAATGTGACCTATTCTTTAGCTCAAAGTTTCTGCTTTTCTTCAGTCTGGCCTGTCTCAGGCAGAGTCCACCGGGGAGGAAGGACAGTGTATGCGCCCTTCTTCCCACATCCACAGACCGCTCTTCCACCCCTCACCAGCCTGCACACACATTTCGGGGATGGAAGAGATAGTTAGACAGAGGAAACCAGAAGGAGTATCTTGGTGTTATCAAAATTCTCCTTGTGTATTGTAAAGAACTATAATATTCCACTGCAAACATTAATTCATTCATAGGGGCTCAATTGTATAATTTTTTTTAGAAGTTGTACTATGTGAGCATTCTTCAACCTAAACCACTTTTTGCATATTTTAGAATTTTTGTAGAGTAGTTTTCATGTTATACAATATTAGAATGTTTAAACACTTTTCAGGCATCTTGAAAAATTATCATCTTCCCTAAAAATATCCAGAAAATTTGAATTCTTTCAGCAGTGTAGAAAATGCTTTCCTTAGTATGTATCTATATGTTTATTAACATATTTTCATTTTTAGATTATTGTATTCCCACTTTCATGAATGTTTCTTTGTGTATCATTATTTTGGCATCTAGATCATTTCATATTAATTTCATGAACACTTTATATAATATTATTTTAATTTTTGTAAGTATGTCCTCATTCCTACATTAGCTTTTCTGCTCTTTTTCTTACACAAATGCAAATGGAATTGTTGTAAAATTCAGTGTATAAGTCAATTTATATCATTTAAATTATGTATTTCTCTAGAATTAAGAGCAAAAGCAATAACTCTATTCATGGGGGAGTTGACTCTGTGCAAACACTTTCATGCACAAGGAGTTGCATGGGGAGACTTGTAAAAGCCTGATTTATCAAATGAAATTAAGTAATTTTCAACCACAGCAAAAAGGATTTTCTCTGAACTTTTGTAGCTTTGTGTAATTACAGGGCACTGAATGTGGGCAGAGAGAATGTGGGAGTCTTTGGTTATAAAGCATTATTTAGCTATGTCGAATAGTTCCAAGATCAACTGGGTGGGAGTACTATATTCTCCCCAAGTATGAGTCAATTGTCTCACTGCCTCTGCCCAAGGGGGCTTTTTATGTAGGAAAAGAATTTGTGATTCCTTCTACTATTTTTGGAATGAACCATTAATGTTTTAATCTAATATTTTATATTCTCTAAAGACACACAATGCTGTATGAACCCTAAGTTATATTTCTTATTTGTAATATGGTCTAAGTATAAGATTAGTATGCACATTTGGGACCCTTTATCAATGTTAAACATCACAGAATCAGGATATGTTTTACAGGCTGTACAAATGTCTTGCTTACTATTATAGAACTTTATTGTTATTAGATGTAACTGATGACTTATGCATGCTCTTAAAAGAAACAAGTTCTAAAATATTACTTTAGTTAGCCTACATTACACATGTTAATTTATATTTATTCATGTGATTCATTTGTGATACATTCAGGATCCATACCTACACACACATACATAAATATAGTGTAAAAATAAATAAACTGGATGATGAAGCCCTGAAATTTTCCCTGCTATGTTTTAAAATACATTTTTACACTTATCTAGAGGGTTTATCTATGACCGATATGATATTTTGATTTTTTTCTTTTACTTGCCTCTATCATTTAGTTCTCTATCTGAATGGAAATAACTTCTAGTGACTATGTACAGATATTTAATCAAAACAATTGCTTTTGAAAGGAATTTGGACCATTAATTTGGATTCCACTGTACAGAATATGGTTCAAAATGGTCTGATTATACTCATCACGGCTTCTCCTATAGAGGGAATAAACAGCTTCCAGACACTCTCTTTATGCCAGTCCAAGTGACAAACATGTTCACAGCAAATCCAGTGCGGAGGCGAGAGTTATTGCTGGATGACTGCAGTCTCCTCTGGCTGAACGTGCCGTGGCCGTTCCTGCTCTCTACATTTTCATTTGTGCCTTTGGTCCCTCACCCTTTACTACAAGAGTAAAATCACCTGAGGAGCTTTAATGCATAATAATGTATGTCATATCATCCAGACCAGCAAGCACAATCTCTGAAAATGGGGCCAATAGACAGTTTAACCTTTGGCTATAACTAGAATGCCTTGCAGAATGCAGATCTCTCATGATCATTTCCTTTGTAAAGATGTTTTGGATTTTTTTTTAACATATCTTCATCCACCTGGCCCCATCTTCCTTAGCCAGATTCTCATGTTATGTGCATATAATTCGACTTTAATCTAGGTCTTTCTGTGATTTGAACAAAGAATACCACATGTGCTCCCACTTTTCATAGCTTTATACTGTTCATTTTATTGAGTGGCTCCTGCATACACTAAAATCCTGGATAACTTTTAGGCATACTGTGCTACAGCTTATCCAATTGTTCAGTCGGTTTGTCAGTCAATTAACACTTGATCTCTATGTTAGAAACAGTGACCAAGGCAGAATATGGTCCTACTATTTGAAATATGCAACAAAGTACCTGTGGAGTAAGCTAGGCAGAAAAACAAATGCTCACCGACATTTGAGAAGTGCCTACTCATATCAGATGCCTATTTTTGGATTGAGTCTAGATTTGGGAGGTCTGATTATTTTTAGTTCTTTACCTTTTCTAGTTATTAGTCCTTTGCCTGAGAAACAATGCGCAAAAATATTTTCTCATTCTCTCTGTTGTTTCCTCACTCTCTAGCTGATTTCTTTTCCCACACAAAAGCTTTTTAATGAGATCCCAGGTGTTGATTCTTTGTATTATTTCCCACGTGATTGGGTTCTGTTCATGAAATCTTCATCTACATTTGTGTCCTCGAGAGTTAGAGATGCAAGTTGAAACAATGCTGAGATTTCCTCTCACTCCAGAAAGAACAGCTATTATCAAGAAATCAAGCAATAACGAGTGTTAGTAGGCTATGAGCAAAAAGGAAACCTTTTTCTCTCTTAATGGAGTGTAGACTGGTGCAGCCACTGTGGAAATCAGTGTGGAGATTTCTAAAAAAGGGGGACTAGAAATACCATTTGACCCAGTTAGTCCTTTTCTTGATATGTTCCCAAAAGCACTGAAAGCATCCGTGTTGGTTTGAGGGATGTTTTGCAAGGGGAAACAATAATACACAGGACACATTTTATAAGATTATTTATAACAGTCACCTAAAGAATGATATACAAAAGAGTGCAGGAAATCTGTCCACACACTATAGACAAGGAATCCAGCTGAGTACCTGGATCTCCTGATAACGCCCTGCATGAGTCCAGCTAAAGGCCTAGAGCTCATAACAGTGCCTTCCATGAGTCCACCTGGAGGCCTAGAGCCCATAATGATATCTCATGTGGGCCTGTTTCATGGATCTGCACTGCAAAGGCCCAAAGGTCAGTGGTGGAATCTAGGAAGTCTATGCCAGTGGGATGAATGATCTGTGTTAGCAGGCTGAAGGATCTGCACCGGAGCCAGGAAGCAACACACAAAGAACCAGAACTCCCCTAAAAAATACCACAGCCATCCTCAGCAACAGTTAGGCCCCAAGCTCCTCCAATGGTGAAGACAGCTGAGTTCTCATCAGGAAGGCCAACACAGCAAGCTTCTCCAGGAGACTGAACTGTGTGCCCTGTTCCCCTCTGGAGCCAGGAAGAGATGCTCAGAGTGAGGACCAGAGCTTCCCCAAAGTGAACCGAAGCCATTCTCAGTGTCAGCAAGGTCCTGAGCTCCTCCGAGGATGAAAACAGCCAAGTTTGTCAGGAAAACCAGCATGATAAGTTCCTCCAACAGAACCAACAGCTCCTTACTGCTTCTACCAGCTCCCAGCAGCCTTTCTCAGCTCCCAACAGCCTCACTTCTTCTCCAGTTCTGCTTCTTAGGCTACTGGCGACAGTTCCCAGATGAGCCTCCCATACCCAGCACCATGCTTACTCAGTTCATCTGAGGGTTATAAGTTGACCACCAGTTGTCAAGCCACTACAGCATTATAGAAGAACAATATATGCACACCCATGTTTATAGCAGCACAATTTGTATTTGCTAAATCTTGTAAACAGGCCAAATGCCCATCAGCCAATAAATGGATAAATAAGATGTGTTTCTTTTTATATAATGGAGTACTACTCAGCTATGAAGGAGGATAAACTTGAAACATTTTTAGGTAAATGGATGAACCTTGAGACTATACTCTTAAGTGAAATAAATCAGACACACATACTGCACTGGCTCTCTGGTGTGAGAAATTGAAAGAGTAAATAAGGATCAAAATATATCATAGATATTGTAACATAGAAAGAAAATATTCAAATGGCAGAGGGAACTGGAAAGGACAGGAAGGAAAGGAAAATTAAAAAATGAGAAAACAAGGATAAAATGGGAACAAAGCTTCTGTAAATAAGGAGGAGAAGAGGAGCTGAAAACAGGGGACAGGAGCTGGAAAAAAGAATAAAGATATATCATGTACAGGCAGAAATTTCCTATAATGAATTTGATCATTATGAATATCTACATTATACCAAAAAACTCAGTTTTAAAAAATTAATTCAGGGGCTGAGGATATAGCTCAGTGGAATAAGCGCTTGCCTAGCAAGCGCAGGGTCCTGAGTTCGATCCCCAGTACCGCAAAAAAAAAAAATAAAAAAATAAAAAATTAATTCACTAGATAATATAATTATAAATGTTATAAAGAGAGAAAATTGAACAAGTAAGGTGATAACCAATTCTATGATCGATAAGAATTTTTTTGTCAGCCTAATGATTTATTAACTGTTCATCCATCTACTTTTTATTTAGTCAAGGAAGATTTTAGGATGAGTCCTAAATGAATCAGAAAACAAATAAAGGGGCCACATGTCGATCTCAGGGCAAAGTTAGAGGAAAGTGGTTTTCAATGTCCAAGGTCAGACCTACATCAGGATCTGAGTCCAACCACTGGGATAGAGAGGACCCAGGAAAAGGATCAGACACCACAGCAAGCATAATCCTGTTGGTCTAAAAAGTCTAAGCATCATTACACTTCTAATAAGAAATCATCAAAAGGTTTTAGACAAGGATAGCATCATCTGTTTGTGTTTTAACTTTTGTGGTTTTACGGGGAAGCAACGTGTGAAGGCAAGGGTGAAAGGTAGAGTAGAAATTAGAAGCTGCCTTTGTGATCCAGTTGAAAGAGTATGTTTCCCAGAAAGAGGGTAAGGGCGAGGGTCTGGGAAACATAGGGAGAACGTGTTCTATGAATACGACTTTGTGCTTTCTTGAAAATACCTCAAAATTAAAGTCAACAGAGGAGAACACGGACAGCTTGGTCCCTCCCGCCTCCCGAGCTGGCGCAGCTCTCCGGCGACTCCCGACAGAGATGGCTTGTTAGCGGCGGAGACGCCCGGCAATCCCACGTTTCGCGCGTGTCGGGCGGGCCACGCGGAGGGCCCCAAACGCCGGGAGCGGGGAGGAAGATTTGCTGGATCCTAACGCCCTGAGAACACGGACAGCTTGGTCCCTCCCGCCTCCCGAGCCGGCGCAGCTCTCCGGCGACTCCCGACAGAGATCGGCTCTCTGGCGGCGGCAACGCCCAGCGGTCCCACGTTTCGCGCGCATTGGGCGGGCCGCGCAGAAAGCCCCAAAGGATAGACTGGCACCTTGGAACCTTCATGCCTGCAGGGACTCCAAAAACTGGTGAGATATCGGCGCTCGCGACCAGATCACTGAGTGGGGGAGGAGATCCATCCCTATACCTGCAGGGAACCCTGGGAGGGCGGGGGAGCGGTCTTACACACCTCACCCAGGTCACTAGGTAG
>PVLD010006693.1:0-98231 GCA_004027595.1 Dinomys branickii
CCCTTTCTCTTTCTACAGGACAGGCTCTCACTTTATAGTTCAGGCTGGCCTTGAACTCACAGTGATCCTCCAGCCTTAGCCTCCTAAGTGCTGGGTTTACAGGTGTGTGCCATCACTCCTGACTCCCTAGACAACTGTAAAGAGGTAATGGTTTTATGAATTTCAGGGAGAATCTTTGTGCTGTGGCTTGGATTCTGTACAAATCTATTTCAGCCACAGAAATTTATCTGGTGAAGGTTGAAGTCTTGACCAAATTTGAAGGCATAAAGAATAATAATTATCCCTGAATCCCTGGCAACAACTGATCTTTTTTGGTCTCTATAATTTTCCTTTTCCAGAATGTCATGTAGTGAGTAAAACCGATTTTAATCTTCGTGATAGCCCTGTAGCCAAGCGCATTTTATTATTCTCATGATAGAGGAGATAAATTCAGTGAGCTGAAATGATGTGTCTGGTCTCACAGATTGCAGGTGCCTAAGCCAGGTCTAGAACCAACTAACAGCATAAACACCTGGCAATCATAGGAGATGGCCAATTGCTGAAGATGTATACTATTAGCTTACAGCACCCCTGTCAGCCAGGCACTTTAATTTCTAATGGTAGCTAGAAGGAGGAGGAGTGCCCACCTTCAAAGGAAATTAATGCATGACATGGGCTAGATGAGGCTCAGAGATGACTTCAGAGATGATGGGTTTAGTGCCCCATAATTAAGGAGGAAGACCAGCCCCTGCCAGTCTGACTCAGAGGGCTTACTGAGTCATCCTGTTTGTGCTCTGTGCTGCTATTTATGGGCTTCCCAGTTACTGATATTTGTTGGGTGAATGCTCACACAGCTAGTCTTGCCCTGAGCAATGTCGCTCATGGGATGTTGAAAATAAATAGGGCGACAGGTGTTGTGGGAGAGGCATTTTAAAGAACTTTTAGTAGCTGATTCTTTTTTTTATAGCTCTCCATGCTTAAAATATAAGTATGGCATTGTAAAAGAAAATAAAAGCCAAGACCCTTTTAGTACAGAGCTTAAGAATGTTAAGGCTTTCTGACAGTGCTGGCTGTAGTGGCAATGTGGGCCAGGGATGTTGAAGTTGTTGAGAACAGCTTGGGAAATGAGGAAAAAATGGAGACAACGAAGGGAAAAGGCTGAAATGTCACTTAAGCAATTTAGGTTCTAATAAGCATTACAAAGACAACAGCATTGCACTTATAAGCCGCGTTACTCTGTGCAATGAAGTAGACACATTACCCAAAAGAAGTGTTTGAAGAGAGATTAATGAAGGGCTATTTACAAGGTGTGGGCAGGGTTAGGGGAAACATCCCAGGGCTAGCAACTGCAGGGAGTCATTCCCACACACAAGCCCACAGGGGCAAGGGGAAGGGGCTACTAAAGCCTAAAGAGGACTAGTTTAGCAGAAGGCCATCTGATTCAACTGAGTCCTTAGATAGAGGACAGTGCCCATGGCCAATCCCGCTGACGCTTCCCACTGGCACAAACCCAAAGAAGACAGAGACCAAGGAAACCCACATGGTGAAACCCATGAAGGTCAGTGTTCTGGGCTACTGAGTTAGCAGGGCAGACAAGGGTGAAGCGTGGATCAAGAGGGCCACACACCGAGCATTGTCCACCATAGGGAAGAGGAGATTGTTAATGCTCCAGGGTTAGACAGAGCCAGGAATTATTGCTGAAATCTGCTTTCTTAAATTTATATTAATAGTAAGGTGACTATTAAATAAATAATTGAAAATTAAGATGAACTATATTGAGTCTATACCTGAAAACTTTGAGATGCCTTTCTACAAGAATGTGTCCCTAGCCGGGTGTAGTGGCACATGTCTGTAATTCCAGCACTCTGGGAAGCTGAGGAAGTTGAAACCCAACCTGGACAACTTAGTAACTTAGTAAGAACTTGTCTCATATAAAAAATGAGAAGGGCTCTGTTACAGTCTGGGTCTAGATATCCCCCCAAAGCTTCATGCGGTCATAAGTGTAGCTTTTACAGTGGTGGCTGAATCTAGAGTGTGATTCACAGTGCAGTGCTAGGATTAAGGGTGGGTGATTACTAATAACCCACTGAGTGGTTTGGCACTGCCCTAATCCCGGTAGCCTGGATACAGTATAAGGAGCAGAAAGAGGCTTGTCCTGTTCCTTGTTGCTTTGCTGACATTCTGCCCCCCCATGGACTATTTGCCTTGGAGCTAGCTAATTATGGATCGAAACTTGTATAAACTGTAAGCTAGATAAAACTTTCCTCCCTTAACTTTGAGCACTGGGTATCTTGTCTCAGCGATAAGAAAATAACAAAGATAGGCCTCAGTGTGAAGGCACTGGACTCAATCTCCAGTGTAGAAAAAAAGTGTGTCTCTTCCCAGAGGCCTATTGGAACTCATTCCTAAGAGGCAAGGCAAGGGGAGACTGAAAGTTGAGTGTATAGTCTTCTGCAATTTCATGACACGGATGCATTCTTGGGTGATTTCACATTGTGCAAATATCGTAAAGTGTACTTACACAAACTTCGATGGCTGCAATGTGATCAGGTGATACAGCTTTATGGGGCCACTGCTGTACATTTAGCCCATCATTGGGTGAAACATCTTCAGCCAGCTCATGAGGGTGAAGCTGAGAAAAACCTGGCAGAACCCTCTAGCTTCATTTGCTTTCAGCTACTCGCTGTTAGCTTAAAATAGCTAATTTTGGAGGTCACAGAGCTGAACAATACATTCTTAGCCTCCCACTAGCTTTGCTGTGGCTAATACCCCTGATATGTAGGTCATGATGATAATGGTTGGCAAAGGAACTTCCAGGGACTTGAAGGTCACTTTTGTTGCTACCACTATCTCTTCACTTGGCCCTGCACAAATGTCCATGGGAGAATGTTAGACATCAGAGAGCCAAAGTGCCCCCTCAGATCATGCTAACACTGCTGCTTTCTGAAGCAGATTACGTGTGTGCTTACCGCTAATAGCGTCACCATGTCTTAATTACCTTGCTTCTTTATCCCATAAATATTTCTCAATCTTATTCTCAGGGAGGTGGTTTTGGGACTTACTTTCCTATCTCCACTTGACTACCTCTTGCATAAACTCTTTCCTTGTGCAAAACTCACCATTTTAATGATTGGCACAGTGCATAGTGGTGTAAAACTGGCTGGATTCCATATACAACTTTAAATGGAAACAGTTAAAATGCCACTGAATAATTAAAAGAGAGGTCTCTATTTGTACCTAGATTTAACAGTTTCTATTTGCTCCTAGATTTAGTTTAAGTTTGTTCATGAATCCATTCAGTAGACAAAAGCTGTTCCAATGCAAAGGTCTACAGTACTCTCTCCCTGGTAACCCAAGGCCTTGCCTCCCTCGGCCACCATGGAAGGACAGATGAGAGGAGATGAGGGAAGGACTTACTGAGGAGCTGACACACGAGCAGACATCCAAAAGCAGTGAGCAGGGGCAGCCTCAAAATTCTGAGGAAGAACTGTGAGAGAGCTTGCTTAAAGGCCTTGGGGACTTTGGAAGAACAGCCGAAGAACCAGCCAAGAGCTCTAGGAAAACGGACTCAATCCTTCTCTCTCAGGGTGCTGTGAGCTGCTGTCTGATGTATAGATTTTAGTTTGAGGGCTATGGGTGATAATTCAAAGGTTCTGTGCAGGAGCCTAAGAAGCAGAAGTTATCTTTTAAAAAAATCCACTCCAGCTGCTGCTGGAGAATTGACTCCAGGGAAAAGCAAGAAAGGACACAGGTTGGGAGGCTGCCCTAGCGGCTGAGGGATTTCAGTGGTCACAGAGGTTTTGAAGAGTGGCTGGGCGTGGATATACTTTACATGGCTACTTCACGCTCTCCTTCTGATCAAGGATGATTTATTTTTCAAAAGCTGCTTTGTGGAAGGAGTTGAGGGAACTTAGAGCAGTTTTAAAAAGTTTAATTGCTGTTGTCTGACTTAGCTTGTCTTAAATTTGCTCAGGAAACTTATTAAAAAGGCAGATCTCCCTCTTTCTTGTTTGGCAGCTTCAGAGTCCAAGGCCTAGGAACTTGCATTTTAGAACTCAGGCCTAGAATGAACATTTAAATATTGAGCAGCACCCTCTAGGGTGGCTATTTGAAATTGCGAATATAAAAACCTTAAAGTGCAGTACAGTATTGTACTTTAAATTCTTCACATGTATTTGTTACATGCAAGGTAATGACCTTTCTCATTTCTAACAGAATAGATTGAGAAGAGCTAGTTTTAAGAGAATAACCAAATGGGGTGGAATCTCCTCCAGTGATTATCTGGAGAAAACTCTCAGAAGTATTAAGATTAAAAAATGATTGGAACTGCAAGTAGTAGTTAATTGGCTATTACAGTGTTAGAGAGCAATAATGGCCTTGACCTCACAGCCGGGCTTGTTATTAGCATGCTAGGAGATTACAGCAATTGCAGTTATGCAAGTAAAATTGAAATTTAGTGGGCTTTTCCAAAAGTTGTAAAAAGCAGACACCGACTTTGGCACAGAGCTCACGTCAGCTGTGGCAGAACGGCAGCACAGTCTCCAGGGGTATGAAATTCTCTTAACCTTTGCTCTGAGCTAGAGGAAGTTCTCATTAGATTTATTAAAATGTAAAAACTTTTATCTTTATTTATGACACTGTGGATTTACGTGCCACCATGCCCTGCTTTGTTAGAATTTTATTAGGTTTTCACTTGGGGTTGGAAATGCCGTTTGTCCGTATCACCATCATCTTTGCCTTTGCTCGACAGCTCCAACCCCCTAATCCCTGGACTCTCCAGAGAGGAGGACAGAGGGCAGCCCACTGTTCGAGAGCCCTGAGAGCCCAAGCAGAGTCTACGTGGAAGCACCACAGCCAGGCTTGCCGGAGCAGCCTCAGCTTTGCAGTTGGCTGGCTTGTTTCTCTGTGCTGCTCTCACAGCTCCATGAGCGTGGGTCCCACCGTCCGCCAGTCTTCAGGTTTCCTCTCACTCAACAGGGCTCATATCTGAATTAGAAGATCCTTTAGGCCACGTTGCCTTATTCCAGATGAGGAAATCGTGATGTGCCTGGTAGGCAGCCCTCAGGACACATAAAAGGGCCATGTGAGCTGAGTTCAGAGACGTTTATGGGTGGCTCAATAGTGCCTACTGGACAGTTGAGGTTTCATTTGGGTTTATTGTTAAATAATCAAGTTTTTTCAAAGATGTATTTTCTTAATTCTTACAATTTGCTACCTTGGCAAGATGGAAGAGAGATTTGCAGAAAGAAACCAGAGCGTGTGCAGGGTTGAGGGTGTTAGTAAGGCTAGCACGGGGAAGGACGAATAGGTGCCTAGAGACTGCGTGGTCAACGATCCGACTCTCACCAACCAAATTATGCAGTGTTTCTCTGCGTTATCTCATCTTGGTTTGTTTTTGTGGGTTAAGCCTGAGATGGAAAAAAAAGCTTGTTTGTTACAGTCCAGAGGAGAGAGACCGGGAAGGAGGAAATCAAAAACAAAAGGAAAGACGAGCTGGGAGATCGTATCACTCGGTACGGGAACACAGAATACAAATCTGGGCGAGCCCACATGTAGTTTTCCACTTAGAAACAGACCAAGCAGCAAGTGGTGCGTTTATTTCTTTTTTTCTCTAGACTTGCTTGTCCTTGAGCGAAGGCGCCCTGAAGCAGACATTCGCCTGCCCTCTAGTGGTGTCCGAGGACATGTACTGGTACGCTAGGGCCCAGAGTCGGCTTTGTGCAAGGAAAGACTTTGGAATCTCGCTCTTAGAAAGAACGCACGAGCCACTTTCCAGTAAATACAGCAGGTGGAGACATACACTGAAAAACCAGCACACAGGCTTCCCAGCTTTCTTGTGGCTGTCACAAGACTGTGAAGCAACCAGAATTATCGAAAATGGGTTTGGCCATTAAGTTATTTGCGATGCTTCATGTTTTCAATTCTTAAAGGGTGTTAAGATAGGAATATTTGAAACACGTACAGTTTCTAAATCCATTAGCCTTCCACACCATTTATTCACATTAAATGCCTCTGATGTGCAGAGGCTTGTGGGTGGAGCCGGTAAAAGTACAAAGGTTAGTGAGACACAGATCCTGTCCTTTAAACGTACTCTCGGATTGGGAGAGAGGATATATTTGGACATAATTACAATACATGGCAGCGGTGTAAACAAAGAGGAGTTTAAATATATGTGTTTACACACAGAGCAACCATGTTAGTGTGTCCACATCCTTATATCTATGGCAGCGATATCTTTGTACATAAAAAGAAAGGGAAGCACAGAAAGATTAAATAATCTTCTGTTTAGATAGCGAAGAAACGGTGAAACTGGAATTTGAATTCAGCTTTTTGATTTCTCCTTTATTTCAGTTAACCTTGACAACCTTTATTGAGAACTTACTAGCTGTGCTATATGTGCTATCCGTGCTCAGAAAAAGTTGCTGTTACTGACCTTGGGGCTGTCTGGCCAGGGACTGGGTTATGGAGACATAATTATACTACATTATGATGGATGCAGTCACGTACGCCTGTACGAATTGCTTTTGAAGGAAAGTAGCACAGGCTGTTCTCTGTACATGAATAGCCATACTTTGTGTCACGTGACCCTGAGACTTGCCCATGATTGAATTGATCAGGGATCTGTAACTGGGCTGAAAGCAATTATCTCTAGGCTTACCCATGGGCTCTGCAGAGGCCTAACACAGGAACTCCCCCCAGGGGTGGGGAGGCGACTGATCCCACCAATGATGTCTTACAGGCAGTTACCAGTGTGTGAAGCTACAGAAACGGAGTAGAATTAGAAAAAAAAGGAAAGGGGAGGTAGCAGCTGAAAGGGAGAAGCACAAACAGAGAGAGGGAGAGGAATTGATTATAACCATGACACTGTCATAGGAGTAAGGGGCCAAAGATCCTTCTCCGAGGAAACTACAGTTACTTCCTGATGATGTTGCAGAGCTCCACGCAGCAGGCTGGGCAATTGCATAGATTTTTTAAATCATTAACTAGGTTTATTGGTACAGTTTAGATGTACATAACAATCACATTCATCATATGGAATTTGTACCTGTACATGATAGATCTCGATTCTTATTTTTTGAAGGAAGGAGATGGGAATGGGGGAAAATAACTGCATAGATTGAGGCCTATACTTCCTTATTACCTCACCTGTTTTTAACCACCCACATCACCTGAGGTCACTTGAGCCTGGCTCTGATCCTTGCCATGAAGTGTCTAACTGATGTAGTTGGGGAGTAGGGAGTGAAGAGGTATGGCTGGAAGGGAGGGTGAGCAGCAAAGGGTGCCCCAGGAGGGGCGGCCCAGGAGGAGTTTTGCAGTATAGGCGGGAGCTCTTCCAGGAAGTCAAAGTGCAGAAGGTGTCCCACTTGTTCTGTGCTGACTCTGAAACTGAGCATGACTAGCAGCTAAACTTTAATTTCCGCATTCTTTTTTCAAAGTAATGATGACAGAAATTTTCTCTTCAGGAACTCTGGTTTTGAGAGAGAGGAATGGGTAAGAAGGACTTTCCCTTTTGTGGCAGTTTGGAGTCCTCAACTTTGGTGGCTTTGGTCACATGGTGTGGATTTGAATAATGGCATGTTTTTCTCAACTAAGGTATTGATACCGAGTAAGCAGGGGACATGCAAAACTGAATGATAGATATACATTATATCTTATTACCACAGGCCATTTGGAGAAGTTTTAAATTTTTACATCGATTAAAGGTTTGTCATGTATGAATCTGGTTAAGCATGCTTTTTCTCTCTTGGCTTATTTTTTTAGTCTTTTTTTATACTCATTTGCATAGCAGCCAGGGAACCTCATGGTCCTGGCCTAGAATCACAGTCAAAGAAATGTAAACTTTTCCTTTCAGTGGTAATTAAGATTTTATTTGCACCTGAAAACAAATCTTGATATAGTATGAAATAGTAAGGAAAATTTGCATATATTTTAGAGACAAAGCACAAGTGTTCAGACAAATTTCTGCTCTGAGCTGCGGCCTCCAGACCAGCTTGGTTTACTTGGCTTACCTTTATGTGCCCTAACAGGAATCCCATGGAAAAGCTGGTGAAGTACTCGGTTAAGCTCCTGTCTCAACTTCCTTGCATTGTTCAAATTCTTCCCATTACAAATCCCCCTAGAGCTGTGTGTTGCTTAATGGCGGGGACACCCTCAGAAATGTGTGGTGTGGCTGTGATAGAGGGTACTTCATCAAATGCAAACAATGTAGGCCAAACACTGTGAGCGCTTGGTGTGATCTTGATGTAGGTGGCCATTGCTGGCCCAATACAGCATGTTTTATAGTAAACAATTTGTGCTAAGTGGGAGGAATGCACCATAAAATAATCTTTATAGGGCTGTAAATGTATAAACCAGCAGTATAGCTTTTTATTATCATTATATGTTATACATAGTGGTATACGCTATACTTTTATACAACTGGAAATACAATAAGTGTGTTTACACCAGTGTCACCACCAACATGTGAGTAATGCCTTGTTCTACAATGTTACAACAGGTACCATGTCACTGGGGGACAGGGATTTTTCCCATTATTATACTTGATATTAGTCAAAAGGCTGAGATGTAACTAGCTTTAGGGTAATACTATAGAATCACTATTGCATATATGATCCATTCTTGGGTGAAATGTGGCCAAGACAGCAGTTTAATTTTTTAAAATAAATTTTATTGGTACACTTTTGATATACATAATGAACACATTCATCATAGGCCATTTGTACCTGTACATAGTAGTGTAATTCTTTTTTTTTTTTTTTTTTTTTTTTTTTGCGGTACTGGGGATCGAACTCAGGACCTTGTGCTTGCTAGGCAAGCACTTATTCCACTGAGCTATATCCTCAGCCCCAGTAGTGTAATTCTTTAGAAGTATTTTAAATTGTAGTGTAAGGCATCTAGCATGAAATTAATCTTAATACATTTTAAGCGTGCAGGTCAGTAGTGCTAAGCCCAGCAGATCTCTAGAAATTTTTTCATCTTGCAAACCTGCAACTCAATGCCCATTTAGAAATTCCCCATGTCCCTTTACAACCACTCCCGGGTAACAGCTATTTTTTGTCTCTATGAATTTGATTACTTTAGTTACTCCATATAAATGGAATCATATAGCATTTCTCTTTTCCTAACTAGCTTATTTCATTTACAACAGGGTCATCAAGGCTCAACCACATTGCAGCACATTTCAGGATTTCCTTACATTTTAAGGTTAAACAACAGCCCATTGTGTGTATATCCCAGATTTTGTTTATCCATTCATCCGCTGATGGACCTTTGGTTGTTTTTTTTTTTGGCTGTTGTGAATAAAGTTGCTGTGGACATAGGCATACAAATATCTCTTTGGTATACTGTACTATCTCTATGTTATACTATATATACTTTGATATACTTTTGATTTTTTTAATATATATATCTAAAAGTGGGATGTCTGGATCACGTGGCAGTTCTACCTTATTTGTTGAGGAATTGCCATACTGTTTCTATATAGGGTCTTCACTGTTTTATATTCTAGTACACAAAAATTTCATTGTTTTCATATCCTTGTTAATACTTACTTCTGGATAGTGCTTATCCTAATGAGTGTATATACTGATTTGAAAGTGCCAATTCCCTTTGTAATTTCAGGCCTTGTGGTCAACTTTGATTTTAGCAACTAGCTGAGGTCACTCACTAAGTACATCTAATTTTGGTGTAGGCAAGTTGTTAGGGTCCTAGATAGAATTTCTAGATTTCCTCAACCATGATAAAGGGTTAAAAATGGAAGTACTTGGAGTGGACATTGCCTGAGAAATCCTACAAGATATTTCCCCCTTAGAGTTATTGTGACTCTGAAGATATTATTGAATGATACTGAATGAATAAAACAAATATTTCAGTAGAATTATTCCAATATTGCTGAGAATATCATCAAGAAATTATTTTCTGGAAATAATTTTTTTCATTAATTATTTGGTCATATTTCTTATTGTGCAGTTAAATAATTTTCAGTATTTTTAATTTTATTGAAATAATTTAGATTTTATTCTGTGATTACATTTTGTGCCTACAGTATATTGAATTTCTCTAATTTTAGCTCTGGCAACCTTTTCTTCTTCTGTGAGAATTTTCTAACAAGTTTACTTTTCTTGGGTCAGTTTTTGCAGATAATTTTTGTAAAGAAGGTTTGACTCTTTAGTCAGTTTTTAAAGTCAATAATAAAAATTTCCGTATGCATTTTGCCTTTTTCATGTTATTTCTACAAAGTGCCATTTTAAAGGGACCATTTTTCTAGATTTTGAGAAATCACATGCCCATGTTTCAGTTACACCCCAAAGCCCCACCTAGGAGTACATGAGGCTTTGAGGGGACCTCTAGACATAAGCTATAACAATCTTACTCTTAATGTCCTTATTTTGGTTCAGACAAGGAGAGGGAGTCTTGGGGCTGTGTTGGTGTGCTTTGGGGAAGACCATATGGAGTACCAGAAGCAAGATGAAATCCACTTCATGAAAATCCAGGAGAATATGTAGGAAGGTAGATTGAACTACTTAGGGACACTTATGTCAGGATCCCAGCAGGAAACTGACAGACCGTCCACATTAATATAAGTTGGGGAAGGCTCAATAAAGGAACTCTTCACAGAGTCGTGTGTGGTTTGTCAGGACTCCATCAAAGACAGTGAGTACATCTGGGTTCAATTACTTCTGCTGGGCTGGAAAGGACACAAGGAGGCCTCAGTGACTGGAACCTGGACTGAGGGAATTCTGTTCTGCAGGAAGAAGGCAGCTCTATAGGGAAGGAGGCAGAAGACTCCTCCTCCTCCTCTTCATCCTCGTTCCTGCTTAACTCCTGGTAGAGATTCCTTATTGACAACAACCTACTGGAGGTCAAAGAGCGTGAAATTCACAGTTGAAACCCATCCAGGCAGAGAGTAGGGTGGAAAAGGTGGAAAGGGACCTCGTGGGTGGCAAATAGAATAAAACAGACACAGGCTGCTGCCTTACCTGCTCATGTCTGCTCCCATAAGATCAGGTAAGTTTCAAGGAACACTGAGAGAAGACTTGCAGG
The DNA here is from genome assembly GCA_004027595.1 of Dinomys branickii. Lineage (NCBI taxonomy): Eukaryota > Metazoa > Chordata > Mammalia > Rodentia > Dinomyidae > Dinomys > Dinomys branickii. Next base: position 11,023 of record PVLD010006693.1, read on the forward strand.
GAAGGGAGTTAACACAACTGCTTCACACTGAGCGAGGAATGAGATGAATGCTTTGACATTTGTCAGTCCCAGTTGATGTCCTAATATAAAGCTCTGTCAGGCGCTTTCTGAGCTATGATCCTGGTCTGCAGTGGTTCTGAGTCAACAGAAGCCTAGGCTGGACTGCTTACCCGACTGGTTCCTCGGAAGCTGCTGAGGAATTCAGTAGGAACTTTGTAAGGTCAAGATCAAAACCCTTGGATAAGTCCGAATGGGGTAAAGGAAGTTCTAAGAATAGAAACAAAGGGAGATGAGGAGGTGTTGAAAGAGTGCCAGTGGCACACCTGGTGGAAGGACAGACCCAGACTTGTTTAAGAAGGCGTGGCATTGGGTCCAGGGTTTACAGAGCATGGCATGATGCCAGCTCTGTTGCCTGTGCAGGCTGAGATGCTGCTTTCTTTTCAGAGTCCTGTACCACGAAGTTTGGCCCCAGAACACCACCATTCTGCCTTAAAGCCATTGTGTACAGCCAGCTTTCACTTTGGCTCAATTTGTAGCAGGTGAGAAACAAGAGACAAGAAGAAGAGGAGGAGAAAGAGAAGGACGAGGTGCAGGAGAAGCGGGGAGGGACTGTCCAGTCACTTGCTGTGGATGAGTTGGTTCTGATGCTCCCTTCTGATTTAATCAGGGATTCGTATCTATGGGCGCCTGGGTGGGGAGGGCTTCCCCAGACAGCAGGAGTGAGTAGGCTGTGGGCTGAGCAGAACCTAGGAGCATGTCTGTTACTATGATTGGTTTATTGTCAGGGGCACATTCTTTTGGGAACGTGAAAGTCCTAATGACAAAAGCCAGGGGCCAGTGCTCTTTCTTCGTTACATCCACTGGCCAGGGCCTGGAAGAAGCGGGTAGGTTGGCCAACAGAGGCAAGAGAGGGCAGGAGGCTGTAAGAAAAATATGACCTTCTAGCACTTACTTCAAGAGACTGGTGAAAGTCATGGCTTCTAAGAATGTATCAGAAGGAAAAAAAGGGAGGTGGAAGAAGAGAACAGAGAGAAGAGAGGATACTCAGCAAAAGCAAGCTCTTCCAAGGAGAATTTTATCGCCATGTTACTTTCTGAGGGAACAAAAGTCTTTGGAAAAGCATGAAGCATAATTTTCCCCGTTTCTTTCCCTCTTTTCTCCTATTTCCTATAAAAAATATGTTAATTTTGTGTGGAAAACAAGATCTATTTCTTTTTCTTGAGTACTCTATAATTGTATAGGAATGTGTACCGTTTCCTCCCTATAATTTTGAGAATATTTTTGAAGACAGTGACATATTCTGACTCTTTAAGAACAAAACAATTCAGTTTTAAAGTCACTGAGTGACAGCACTCTGAGTTCTGAAGTGACGCAGTCGCCTCAGCACTTGTTGGAAATGTCATTAGAAAACCAACATATAGCGGGTTGTTATGGCAACTGGAATACCAGAGTTTATAACATCACTGTAATTAATGTTATCCAAACGTTATTAATCTTTCCACATCGCTCATATTCTGCAAGGGAACAGCAATTCTGGTTCTCCAAGGATTTTTCAATAGTGTAATCTGCTTCAGCTTTTCTTCACATTTTATTTTATTTTTAAATAGATCTTATTCTGGCTTTGCTTTAGAAGAATGAGTTATTGTTTCTAGTCCTTTACTCATTATATTTTGGCTGCTTTTTTTGGATAAAATATGAAAGAAAATAGAAGAAAAGGATTACAGTTAAAAACAGAATGAAGTCTACAGATGAAAAGATGTATTTAAATATGGAAAGTATGAAAAATATGCTAAAAAGTATTTTGCATACAAATTTAGAACACTAACTCGTATTTGCAGAGTGCTTTGTAATTTTTAAAGCAGCTTTACATATATTATTAACATAACATTATTTAACATAACAACCCTTTAAGGACAAATAATATTTTTTAATGACTGCTCTGTGATGGGTAACGTGACTTGCACACATGAATTCAGTTCTCACAACAACCTTCAAGATAATGTTGCAGTTTACAACAGTTATCACAACAAAAATAACCTCATTTTTAAAAAATGGGCAAAAGGCTGAGCACAGTGGCGCCCTGTAATCCCAGTCCTATAATCCCAGCACTTGGAAGGCTAGGTAGAAGGATTGCCTCAAATTTAAGGCCAGCCTGGACTGCGTAGAGAATTCAAGACCAGCCTGAACCATAGCTCGACCCTATCTCAAAAAAAAAAAAAAAAAAAAAAAGGCACAGCACATTTTGGTGGGGGAGGGTACTGGGACTGGAATCCAGCGTCTCATGTAGGCTTAGCAAATGCATTACCATGGAGCTACATCTCTAGCCTTTAAAAAAAAATATATATATTTATTTTTAGACAGAGTCTTACTAAGTTGCCCTGGATTTCTTTGGGCTCCTTTTTATCTCTCTTCTTGTAGCACCAAGTCAGATGAATGCCCATGGGGTATTCCCACTGAAAGTTCAATCACATATGAACCATGGAGTTTAGATACCAGAGGTCACATCCAATATCATGCTATATTCAAAGAAAGTTTTTATTCACTTCTATGAAAAAAGTGAAAGGGCATAATAGCAATGCATCTGGGGAACATTTGAAAGGCCAGCGAGAAAGAAAAACTCAGTATCATCTCAAGTGGAAAATGCGGGGTCCATCCAAAAGTACCATTTGGGAGTAGTTTCTCCCCTGTTGGACCACATATATTTTATTCTTCCCTTTTCTTAAGTATAGGAATGAAGTGATAAATTCTGATCAGTGAGGCAATTTCTCTAACCCTGGTACTCTGTCTACCTGAAAACTGTATTGCTGCTTAGAAATTGGAAAAACTTATGGATGAAACCTTACTATTTTAAAATTTTTTCTCACTTAAAATGAATGAACTAGCTCATATTTCTGAACTCTCTGGGTGGGAAAAAAGAACTTCCCCAGATATAAAATTTGTAATGAAAGCATTTTAAAAAATTCTTCAAATTATATCTTTAAAAAATAAATTGAAGTTCTCAGAATTTTAGTTTATTTATCAAAATCATCTATCAAGAATGAGGGCACTTAAGGCAACAAAGGCAGATTTTCCTGCTCCTAAAATCCAAGCTTTCTTTCAAGACCAGAGAATCACTGTCTTCATGCTTTGGCTGAGGAAGCTGATTCTGAGTTAGATTAGCTTGTGCACGATTATACTTCTGGTTATTACCAGAGTTCAGGTCAAAAACTGTAGCCCAATTTTCTTTCACGTGACACTATATTGCTTTCCTATTTAGATAATGCATTTTGTCAAGCTCTTGAGTTATAAATTTGAATAAGGTAATGTCTTAGTTTACTTTTCTTATTGCTGAGGCAAAATACCCCACATCCATCACCGAAGGAGGAAAGGTTTATTTTTTGGCTCACAGTCTGCAAAGGTTTCAGTCCTTACTCAGCTGACTCCAAGTCAGGGTGGCTTTGCAGAGGGCATCACAGAGAACAGTTCATGGCAAGCAGAAAGCAACAAAGCAGCAAGTGACAAGGGACAAGCCACAATCATAGCATCTCTTTCTGGCTCTTGTATCTCACCTAGGCTACCCCCCCGGAGCACTCACACCATGAATTCTAGGATCACACTGGTGAATTAATCCCAGCATCACAACCTTGATCCTAGCAGGACATACCCTAGATCCAGCCATCTCTAAAAAGCCTCACCTATAACTGTATGAGGCTTTGCAGGGACACCTAGATACAAGCCATAACAGGTAACTATGGTGAAGATATGTTGGCCGTGTGGAAATATGCTAAGTCCATAAAATTAGAGAAAGATCCTCAGTTTTGCAGTTGGAGAATCTCACATTTTAAAAGAGATTGTAATTTAAAAGCTTTTCTCATCAAATCATTGAACTATGAAGAAAACAATTATCTGTGAGAGTAAAACATATGTAAGAATGCCCCTTCTTATTTCTTGTGTTGCATTTTCTGAGCACTAGCATTCACATCAGCCCAAGCAGCAGCTTTGCCTCAAACCCACTCAGTCATTCTGTGTTGGTTGTAAAGTAAATGTAATCACCGCCCTGAATTCCCCATCAACATGCTGCAGCCAATATGCCAGAGAGGACTGGAAAGATAAGTGGCAAACAGGGGTTCCTGCTCCAGTCCCGTGGCACACAAACTACAAAACAGATGGCTGTGCTGGTGTCCTTTCAGTCTCCTACTGTGGCTTCCACTGGTCTCATGGGAACTGGGGCTCTCCTGTCATCCTTGAACACAGCCATTCCTCAGCTCGCCTCCGAAACAATTCTTCCTCTCCTCCAGATGACGTTTTCTTTGCTCTGGAAATAGGTAATCCTACATTTTTCTTCTTTTTAAGGGAAAGTGTGGTTAGTTTCTAGTTTATGAAAGAATGTTCCTTTTTACAGAAAAATGCCAGTTAAAGCATATAGAAAGAAAGATTGAATTAGATAATGTCCATTTTACAACCCCTAAGGACGAATTGGACTCTGAAAGTGTTAGGCCAAAGGGTTTTGGGAAGTAGCCTGTTCTTAAAGAGTCAAAGCAACACCACACAGATCACTTACGTCTTCATAGTGGAGACATCTGCTCATCACTAACTGAGCCCAGAGGTGAAGTTTCTTGTCTTAATAGTGGGAAGCCAGCACTACGTGTCCTTAAGGTGCTGCAGTGTGAGGTAGAGTGGCATGCAAGAAGTACGCTTGTGAGAACACATTCCACTTGAACCTAATCAAACATTTAGATCCAACTTCCAGTTTACAAGAAATTCAGGGAACAGAAAACAAATTACTTGCCTGCCATCAGCAAGAGAAAATCAGGCAAATCTTGAAAGCTACTCAATCTGTGAAATAATTCACTTAATTTCTTCTACAATCAAAGTAACTAAAATAAACACATCTGGAGGGAATTTTCTAAATCAAAAAGAGCTATAACTTTGACTGGTGCCGGGTTAAATAAAACTCCCAGACTATACACAAGGTTTTTGAGACAACTGGAGAAATGTGGGTGTGCACGAGGATAAGCTATTATCAGGACGTTATTAATCTGACTGTGCGCATCAATTATCAGCATCATCTCAGCTTCAAGTCCTTTAGCAACGGACTGGATTCTGTGAACTTTTCTCCTGGGCAGGAAACGCGATGCAAAACTTTGTCAATAGAGGGCGCAGGAGAGACATTACAGGAAGGATTTCTTTCTGTTTGGGAGGAATGTGTTTTTCTTGTTTGCTCCTGCAGGCCAGTGGTTGGCAGTGTATGTGAGTCTGGGGACATCTGGTGGTCTACTGCCTTAGTTGCACTCCCAGAAGGCACAGTCCTTGTGGGGCACAGTCCACGCTTTGTGCCCACTGTATTGTGACTCCTGACAATGACGCTGCTCCATACCAAGTGCCTGCCAAGGAGTTCTGATTTCTGCTCCTGTCCTCCAGCCTTGGACCCTGGAGTCCCTGGAAAGCTGTTTTCCACTTGCCAGTTGACTGCAGACTAGACTAAGTCTGGAAGTGCAGGAAATTTCTTCCCTGTCCATTGGGTGCAACCGTACTTTCTCTATGAAGTCGGAAGACAGCTCAGGTTGAACCCCTTTTCCAAGAAGGACCTTTCCTGGAGACCTTCCCTCTGCCCCAGTGTACTCGTCAGAGTCCTCTTTACCTGGTCACAGTTGCTCTCCTATTGTATCTATATCATTTTTCATATTAAATTTCTCCCATTGGGCTGAGGATATAGCTCAGTGGAATAAGCACTTGCCTAGCAAGAGCAGGGTCCTGAGTTCGATCCCCAGTACCGCAAAAAAAAAAAAATTTTTCTCCCATTAAGTAACTGTGTGCTTTCTGCCTCTTGATCGGAGCTGGACAGGGACAGTATGATACAGTATTGTCATCATGTAGAAAGTGCTTATTTTTAGGAGAGTTATGCTGACATAGTGAGCTAAGCATCCAGCTGTGCTCAGCTTATTTCGAATTATGTGTGTGTGTGTGTGTGTGTGTGTGTACAGTATGTATATGTGTGTATGTGTATGTGTACATAAAGCAGATCTAGCTACATGCACATTCTTAGCAATTACCAAATCTAGTAGGGAAGCGTACGTACGTTTATAGTATTGATTCTTTACTTTCCTATGTAATTACAGTTTTTATTATTAAAAGTTGAAGGGAAATTGTTGCCTTTGGTATCCCTGCTTGGTGTGAAGAGGGGCGAAAACTCTGATTGGAACAGTTCATTCTCTGCAGGAGTGGTTGGAAAACTCAGTCCAGGTTCTTGACCCTGGCTTTGACCCAGAATGGCCTGGGAGGCTTTTAAAAGGACAGATGCTCAAGGCCCATACAAAATTTTGTGAATCGGAGTCTCTAGGATATTGTTATTCAAAGAATTGTAATTCTAAAGGAGAAGCTTATTGACAATTAGGGTGAGGGCAGAAAATGTTCTAGAAGAAAATGTTCTAAAAGAACATTTTGCAAATTACATTTATTGGTTCCTACCTAAATATTCTGATATACCTTCTTAAGAGGCGTCTTGGAATTTGAGGAAAGGGTTGTAGTTGGAGAAAGGGGATGCAGTTGACTACCCTTGGCTGAAATGGATCTCTGATTGATTGTTGTTAGGCTGAGATTTTGAGAACTGCTCATAGCAGGCTGGGCTGGTCCTCATTCCATTCTGTTCTCAGCAGAAATATTCAATGGTCCAGCACTAGCCAGGTGCAACTTATTTTGTAAGAAAGATGTCGAGGGAAGCTACACCTTGTGGTCATCCTGATCAGGAAAGTGCCGACTGGCACCCTCTGTCAGACCGATATTTTGCACACCCTCCTTTCATTAGTGTGGCAATTTCCACTGTGAAAATGATATATATTTCAACATTTCCTTCCTCCCTCCCTCTTTTCCTACTTTCCTCCTTCCCTCCCTTCTTCCCTCCCTCCCTCCCTCCGTCCCTTCCTTCCTTCCTCCCTCCCTTCCTTCCTTCCTTCCTTCCTTTGTGCGTTCATTCATTCATTCAGTATTACAGTGGGCACCTTGAATTCTTCTCTTTTTTTTTTTTTTTTTGCGGTACTGGGGATCGAACTCAGGACCCTGCGCTTCCGAGGCAAGCGCTTATTCCACTGAGCTATATCCCCAGCCCCCCTTGAATTCTTCTCACCAGTTTTCGCAGCTTTGCTGCTAATGGCTGGTGCTTGTTTCCTTCTTTAGAGGATTTTTCTTGAGCTATGGGAGCTTAAAGGGGAGGGCGTTTGGGAGTTTGGATCCTCCAGGGTGGCCAATGACTGCCTGGGGAGGGAGTATGAAGGCTCCCTTGCCTCTGGGTGACATTAACTCTGAGTAAAATGTATAGGCTGGGCCTCCGCTCAGGAGCAGGCTGAGGTTAGGACCTGGCTACATCTCTCAGTCCTTTCTATCTGCATTGTAAATCATCCCCTCATTTGCTTTTGCCTTAGAGTGCTTTTGAGAACCTAAGACAGATGTTCGCTTTCATTTATAAAAAATATTTACTACTTACTAGGGGCCAAGCCTCATTGTGAATGCTGAAGGTACATCCCCTGTCTTTAAAGAGCTTTCATTCTAGGGACAGAGAAGCAACTGACACGATGATAATAAATGCTGAAGTTAAAAAGCAGGCTGTTGGGGATGGAGTGCATTATTTGAAGTAAGGTACTCAGGCAAAGTCTTTAAAAATGTGGCATTTGATGAGCATAGGAGTTTTGACCTGCTCTGTTTCTGACCTGGGCCAGTTCACCCCTTGTTAGGCAACCTGGTGGTTCCGCGCTCCTGGGAGGTCAGCATATTAATGCTGAATTCAGGGCAGACACCTGATCTGCATAGCGCCCTGCATCCCACAACTCTTGGACTCAAGCAATCCTCCTACCTCAGCTTTCTGAGTAGGTGGGACTACAGTCACACCGGCAAAAGATGACACTGAAACAGAGGTCTTGGTTGGAGTAGGGAGTGGGGACATTTGGATATCAGGGGAGTGAGAACAGGCTATGTACAGACCTCTAGGCAGGAATGTTCTTAGTGTGATTGAGAGTAAGATGGGGCCAGTATGGTTGGCCTACGATGTAGAAGGGAGAGTGGTAGAAACTAATTCTAGGAGTCAGGAAATGAGGAGCTGGTGTCAAACCCTTCAGCTGTCAGATTCGTCAGCTCCTCTGGTTCAGTGTAGTGACTGGCTTTTCTTCGGAATGGGATGGGAACGAACCCATTGCAGTTTGAGCAGAAGAGTAGGGTATTTGAAGTCGCTCAGGCCTTGACCTTGCAGTCCTCCTGCTTAGCCTCCTGAGTGGCTGGAAAGACAGACTTGTGCCAGCTTGTTTGGCTTGGTTTTCATTTCAAAAGATTATCTTGCTTGCTGTGTAGGGAACAAATTGCAAGGAGCAGGGCAGAAGCAGGGAGGAGATAAATAAAAAGGCTGCTGAGCAAGAGTCTTCACAGAGAACAGTGACTGTGCGAGGTCATATTCTGGATATGACCGTGGGTATTGCTGTATGGACCGTGAAGTGGTTGTACCCTGGGTACAGTCAAGGTACATCGTAGGGCTGGGTGTGTGGGGGAAAGACACCACTTTTGACACTAGCTATTTTTTCTTAAGCAACTGGAGGAAGCGAAGACTGAAGCGCAAGCCAAAATGTTCCCCTTATTTCTGTGATTCAAGCTCATAGTGTTGTTTAAAAAAAAATTAACCTTAGGTGATGCTACACTAATCTAAAGGTAGACAGCATAAGGAAAATGATTGATTTGCCTACATAAACATCTTAGAACTTCTGTGTGTGTGAATAACTTGCAAAATAAATGGAAACTCTAAAAAGCATTTTAAACCTGTGAGACAAACTATTTGCATCCTTACAGTGAACTCGTACAAATCAATGAAGAAAGAAATGCACTTTCAAAAGAAAAACATGAAGGGAAATGACAATTTAGATGTATACATGTGAAATGACAAAACCTCACAATGAAATAAACACAAAATAAAACGGAGATAATTTTTTGCCTATGATTTTAAAATTTCACTATACATTGTATTAATGAAAATTTAGAGAAACAAAACATTTCAACACTGAAGTCTGGAAATGTGTAATCCTTTTGCAGTGAAAGATGATATGTAAATATTTACATTTTTAACTTCTTTACCTGACTTCTAGGAAAATACAGTCAACCCCTGTATCTGTGGACTCTGCATCCACAGACTGAGCCAACCGTGGATGAATAATGTAAAAAACTGAGTCTGTATTAAAGATATACAGACTTGCCATTCTTGTCATTATTGTGTAAGCAACACAGTATTACAGCAATCACAGCCGCTTACAGGGTTTGCAAGGTGTCAGGTAATATAAGTAGTCTAGAGGTGATTTCAGATATACAGGAGAAGCTGCAAAGGCCGTAAGGCAGTACTGTGTCACTTTGTACAGGGGACTGGAACACCCTCAGGTGTTGGCTCCCCAGGAGCTCCTGTACTCAATCCTCATGAAGACTGCGGACAAGTGTATGAAATACGGCAAAAATTAGGATGCAAAATTTAAGTAGTCATATGAATCTAATCTATAAAACATATTGCATAGACTATATATAAGTAGAAAAACATGTAGGAAATAGCTTACATGTTAATAGCCTACGATGAGTTTGGAGGATTATGGAACATTTTCATTGGTATCTTCACAACATTTATTTTCTTTTATCATAAAAAACTCTTTAATAAACATTCTTAAGGAAAAGGCTCGTCCCTCCTTACTTCTTTTGCCCTGTAACCAGCTCAGTCCCTCATCTACCGTAGGCTTGGTGGATCTGCTTAGTGGGGTTCGGTGCGTTTCACTTAACCTTAAAGAACTTCTTTACTAATGTAGACAGAGTGTCTCTTTTTGACTTCTACTACAGATGATGTTTCTTTACTTTTTGACCAATGTCCAATGGCGCTTTCCTTAAATTCTGGGTATGGGTTCTACCAATCAGACCATCTATACTGGGCTTTAACTTGGCAGGTCGTGAACCATGAAAGCAGTGATCATGAGGAACCCATTTGGTGGGGCAAGTGCTGGCCAAAGTAAATCTAGTTCTCAGAGGCAGCGGCAGTGGCCCCAGGGGTTGGTGGGGTCCTGGCAGATTGTCCCTGGTGATATCCATGGCAGCACCAGCACTGATGTCCAGAACGCTTGCTGTTGGTGTTTTCTTAACAATGTTCAGTGCAGTGAGACTGAGATCTTTTTTTCTGGCAGTGTGGCTTCTGAGTCAGATTCTCTAGCCCTGCTGGAGATCATGTGAGCCATTAATTATCTTTTAATGAATTCTTTTTCTGGCTAAGAGTCAATTAATGTGTTTAACAAATAAAATCTCTGATGGATACAGGGGATTCCCACTTTCTGATATCACAAAACCTCATCTTTGTGGTTATTTATTTTTTTTCTTTTGTTTGTACGGGGAATTGAACTCAGGACCTCACACTCGCCAGGTAGGTGCCCTGCAGCTGAGCTGTACCCTCAGGCCCTGGGGTCATTTTCTTTCATTTCCGGTTGTGGGGCAGGGTTACTTCCCTGCTGAATAAAGGATGACCTCCTCTAGTACTGCTCCTCAGCAATATTTCTTTTGACCCAAACAGCACCCACGTACGCTCCTCACTGCTGCTAGCTGACATCCAGGGTCATTTCTGTATCCAGCTCTTTGCTTTTATTCACTAAAACCTGTACATTCGCAATGGTGGCTCACTGTGCTTTTCTCAACTTTGATAACCTTAGTTAGGAAATGGCTTTGGGTGAAATGAGAATAGACTGAGATGGAAGATACAGATCTTCCTTTGAAATATAATGAGTCCATCTATAAACGAATACTCTTCGTTGGTGTCAATGCTGTAACTCAAACCAAAGAGGCTAAAACTAGAGAAAAAGTGCTTGGAAGAGGAATTTAGAAACTTCACTCTCAATAAATATTAAGGCGGACACATCGGCAGTTAGCAACTGAGTTCCCAGTTAGTATGAAAGAGAGACCTGCAACAGCACTACTGTGAGGGTACAAGCACTTCATTATAACAATGAAGATCAATAGCATTTGTTATTTTGTTATACGCTGAAAATTTTAGCAATAAATCCCTTAGAAACTTCAAGTGAAGCTATATGTTGTTTCTGGGCAGGGGAATAAATTTCAAGAACATTCTGTCTTGTAGCAAAGGAGAGAAACAAGTAGAAAAGCCAATAAAGATAGAATGGACTATTAAGTAAACAGGGAATTAGCCTCAGGTTCAGAAGTGTCGCCTGCAGTACACACGTGAGGAAGGAGTTTTTAATACCATGACTCTGTCCTTCCAGCCAGTCACTGGCATGTTCCCTCTGTGGGCTTTTAAAAAACTTGTTTGGGCCTTGTCTCCTATAAATTCAGATTACAGATCCTGAAGCTTTTTTTTTTTTAAGAAAATCTTGATAATAACTTTGAATTTCTTGATTCTTCTCTTTTGTCCCTATTTTGCTTTGGCATTTACATATTTTCTCTATCAAAGCTTGTCTGGAAGGTTTGTCATTTTGGAGCCAGTTAAATTAGCAATCTTCTGTCCCCCGTTCACCCATCCTGAACCTCAGCCTTGATTATTCCTCTTGTGTGCTTTTGGTTAATATGGCTACACCAGTAATAGTTTTTCGAAAACACACTATGTCCATTGTGTCTGTTTGACCTTTCTCTCTTTTTTGTTTTGAGCATATAGTATTGTATTTAACATTCCATAGGCCTAGAAAACTTTTGAGGGGAGAGGGAAAATGATAGACAATTTAATCTTTACTTAAGAGTATATAACCATGAAAAATTTCTGGGTCAAAGGGTGCTCCAGAAGGAACTATAATTTGTGAAAGCATACAACTTAGATATATTTTTTAAAGGAAAGAAAATGTATTAAAGTTTCTTCCAAAAAGTAAATCTTAAATTAAGGGGAAGTAAATCTAATAGTGTAAACAAGTCTGGCTCAGAAAAGAAATTGAAGAACATATCCAAGATCTGACCATAAAAATATTGATGGTACATCTTTAACATTAAATAATTAGGCTATAAAAAAAGTTCAGTCCAGAATTGATTTTTAAAATCTCACTTGTGTTCCTTGGTGTGGGCGTAATACAGTTCCATGAGTTTGTTCACTTTCCAGTATTTCTCACTGACCAGTTCCAAAGAGCCATTTAATACAGTGAACTGGCCACTGGCTGTTGCTATATAAATTGTGTACTGCTTCTCACTGGCTGTATCGGGTTCATCTGGTTTCATTCTCCTTTGCATCGCAGTTTTTCTAAAGCTAACCCCACAGCCGGATACTTCGGTAAGTGATCAGCTGGGGCATTACCTGAAGTCTCTATGCTGCTTGTCTGTGCACTGTCATCTGTTTCCCTAAGTGTGGGGTGACGCCTGAATACTAACTCAGCTTCACTAGCACCATCCATTACTGGATCAGTTGCGACTGTTGCATTGTTATTATCAAGTTCAAGCCCAGAATCATCAGATGTTTTGGTCCGTTTGTTACTCGGGCCTGCTTGCTGACTGCTGCGTGAGGACGCATCACTGCAGTGCGAACTGCCCCCGTTATCCTCTGCTGCCCTCCCACCGTCAGTCTGTTGTTTCTTGCCCCGCTGTACCCTCTTCATGCTTGGATCTTTAGACCTTCTTCAGTGCTGTGACTGAGCGCCTGCTGACTGCTGTGCTGGTTGATCCTGGTAATACTCTCTCCTGATGAGCTTCATACTCAATATGACGAGGGTAAATTTTGCTGGTGAGTGTATCAAAGTTTGGGTCTGGCCTTAGAGAACTAGTGTTGGAAACTAGTTTTTTTCCGACAGGTAGGACATTCTTTGTTGCCGCTTCTTAGGGCTGGGATAATACAATCTGCACAAAAACGGTGCAAACACTCCTTTGTAGTCATAGTGTTCTTCAACATATCCAAACAAATCGGGCACATTAACTAGCTGTGGAGGCTTCTAGTGAAAACCACAATCTTCAAGCCATCTGTTATTGCCTCGTGAGGTGTTCGTTGTAATTCATACAAGCTCATGACGTTCCCATGCTCTGCTTAATGGTTGAGTTCCATTTGTCTGCACAGCCTAAGACACTGTGGTTCCTGCCCCAGCTTGGGACTCCGCTGGCCGTGGCAGGAACGAAACTCTGTTCGACCTTTCTCTTTTAGGTCTTCTCCTGTGTATACACTAACATTTATATATAGCAATTTACACTTACATTTCTAATTTTTTAATAAAATGGCATCGTATTACATATATTTTGTTTCCCCTTAAGAATATCTCCCAGGCATCTTTCCACATCACTAGATGTAAAGTACTTTATTCTTTCTTGAATTGCTGCATAGGGTATCATAATATGAATGTATATACGTTACTTTGTCTTCCTAATTTTAATTTTTTTCTACTTCAAAGAACAGTGCAATAAATAATCTTGTACACATATCTTTTTGCACCTGTTTTTTTGTAAGATAATTTCCTAGTAGAGGAGTTGCTAGTTTAAAGGGCTATGTGGAAAGATATTGCTAAATTGCTACCCACGAGAAGTTATAGCAATTTACACTGCAAATTTGAATGCTAGTGTAGTTTGTTCTCATAAATTATATGTGTCTTACCTGTACACTCAACAGACTGCGATTCCTAGTATTCAGTTTCGGTGATTCTCCGTTTTACTGCCTAATTAACACTCCCAGCACTCCTGAGCATCCTAATTTAATCCCATGCTTCTGAATCCCAGGAAGTGATCTCACCTTCTCTCTGCTGTCTTCGACGTGAGGAGCTTTTCTCCTCTTGCTTACTACCCCATTGATCTAGAGACTGCTGCTCCACAAGTTACCTCTGTGTGAGAGGGAAGCAAAGCAAAGCAAAGCCTGCCTAAAAGCTCCTTGGTAAACTCGCCCTTACATCCTCAAGGTCACAACTCAGTGTATGAGTCAGCTCTGCACGACGTGACAAGTACTGATTTGGGGGTCACAGTTTTGGAGGTCTCAGCCCGTGGTTAGCTGAGTCCATGGCTTTTCATCCTTTCGTTGGGGGCGGGGACAGCACATCATGGTGGGAGCCTATGGCTCAGTGAAACTGTTTGCCTCATGGCCAGAATGAGAGAGAGAGACAGACAGACAGACAGAGACAAAGAGAGACAGAGAGAAACAGATGTACAGAGACACAGAGAGACGCGGAGAGATAGAGGCAGAGACAGAGATAGAGAGAAGGCCTCCAATAACCTAAGTGAGCCCCTCCAGGCTCTGCCTCTTAAAGTTTCTAACTAAGCCTTTAACACGTGGGTGTTTGGGGGACATTCCAGACCCAAAATCCAGCCCTGGGGCCCGTGACCATTTCTAGCTCCAGAAGGAGAAGAGACATGTGGGCACTGCTCTTTGCTAGAGTGGAACAAGACGGTAACAAGCACGAGCACCAGTATGGATTTAATGTTTGAGCCTAGGCGTACTGCCACCTAGAATGACATAAAGGCTCTGTTACTATGAAAGGGAAGAAGGAGACTGGGTAGTAACCCAACCATTACACTCTGAAATGAGTGAGACCCCTGACTTATGAATTAGGTAAAGGTCCAGTGTGTTCCTAAATTCCAAATGCTGGACCTCTGCTTCCAGAATTGCACTTTGTCCTGAAGGGGGCCACAGAATACATGTACCATGAGTGAGATTTTTCTCATTTGGAGTCAGATTGATTTTGTCATTTCTCAGGTGGCAGATGTAATATTAATTTAAATAGTAAGATTTAATTTATAATATTCATATATTTATTGGAGGTAAAAATCCAATCATACCACCCAAGGACTGTTTAAATTACAATGAAATTTTAAAAATTTTCAAAAATGATAAATCGGAGGCTAGGGAGATACTAACATCACCCATGAGGCGGTGAAGACTGTGGCGGTAGGCGTCTACGTATTTGGACTTGGGATGGGCAGCACCAGGGATAGTGACAGGGCTGAGGCAGGGCCCACAGCTGAGGATAAATGTGAAAAAGAAAATAATTGTGGTAAGTGGAAGAGGCGAGGGCAAAGGGAGGAGGAGAAGGCCCGGGGGTAGTATAGGCAGAGAGCACACTCACTGTCCTGGCCCTTCACAACCGGGCTCTGGTTGGGTGGTTGTCTCTGTAACCCGGTAAAGCCTCCACCAGGAAGATAAGTGGCTCATGAGTCTGCGAGGTGAGTCCTGGGTGGAGGATTGTGGCATTTAGGGTTGCAGAGTCTCTTGTTTTAAGCAGTGTGCCTTTGATTTCTTTTTCTTCAGATTAAAATTCACCTAGTGAGGTCATTTGAGAGATGCAAATTAAAATAACACTTAGATTCCATCTCACTCCAGAAAGAATGGCTGCCATCAAGAAATCAACCAATAACAAATGCTAGAGGGGCAGTGGGGAAAAAGGAACTCTTTTTCACTGTTGGTGGGAGTGTAGACTGGTGCAACCGCTATGGAAATCAGTGTGGAAATATCCTCAGAAAACTAGGATTAGAGGTCCCGTTTGAATCCAGCTGTTCCCCTTCTGGATATCTTCCCAGAAGAATTAAAAACACCATACCACAGTGATATATACGCACCTATGTTTATAGCAGCACCATTTGTAGTAGCTAGATCTTAGAAACAAGCCAAATGCTCATCAACCAGGGAATGGATAACAAAGATGTATTCTTGTATGATGGAGTACTACTCAGCCCTAAACAAGGATAAACTGGAGACTTTCATAGGTAAATAGACGCAACTTGAGACCATACTCATAAGTGAAATAAATCAGACTCACATGTATAAACGTTGTATTGTCTTCCTGGTGTGAAAAACTGAAAGAGTAAATAAAGTCCAAAATGTACAACAGATATTGTGAAATGGGAGTAAATGGTTCAAAAGGAAAAAGGAACTAGTTGGGGAAAGGGGAAAAAACAGTAGGGAAAGGGGAAAAAATACAAGTCAGTTATACTATTAGTGTCTCTTAGTTCATTAAAAAAGAAGCTTTGTGCTAATATCAATTGGAGAAATTTTTATGCCCATGTCGTGTACACTGAGCAACTACCATAAAGATAACGTGTCATGTATTGACTATTGTTATTCTCCTATTATTTTGCTATGAAATTTTGTTTTATATTTTTTTCATAAAATAGAGAAAAATAAATGAAATTCATGTAGTGAAATGTGTGTAGTGCTTTAATCCTGGGTACATTCCGTGACTTTTTCCTATGCACACAACCTTGAGAACCACACCCAGATTACACATCAATTCTTTTGAGTGTGAAAGTCACAGTGAAGTTCAAGAGGACTAAGGTCTGCGAGCCAATGCTTTTTTTTTTTTAGTATCATTTTAGTCACTGTAACAGAACTCCCATCCTTGGAGGCCTAAAGAGGGTACACTGTTGAAATGAATGCGATCAATCATCAGGTAAACACTGACAACTGTAAGCTGTAAGTGTTGCTGACCTTCCAATATATTGCTATATAAATAGGTAAAATGAACAACTTTGTAACTCAGTTTATTTTCACATATTAGGATGCTTCTATGGCATATATTTCAAGAGGTAGACTTACTAGATTAAAAAAGGGAAAATTTTTTTAAAACTTATGTACACTGCCAAATTTGTTCACCCAAAGGTGACTGAGAGCTGGGCATGGTGGCTCACATCTATAATCCCAACCACTTGGGAGGCTGAGGCAGGAGGATCACTGCTTTGAGTCCAGCCTAGGCAGCCTAGGGATGTAGCTCAGTGTGAGCAAGGCCCTGGGTTCAAACTCAGTGTCGAAAAAAAAGAAAAGGTGTGGTGGGTGTAGGGATAAGGGACACGGTGGCAGCCCCCAGAAAGTGCCTCTCAGTCCTCCAAACCCGGGGAACATAACTGAGTAGAGGTTTATCCAGGGCCACGCTCCCCGCGGGCTGCACCTGGCCTAGCATGGCAGGGTACTAGTGCAGTCTGTGCAGGGGAGACAGGATCGTGTGGGGCTGCCTTGGCTGCACTGGTCCTCCTGCCTTCCTGAGGCTTCCTTAGGCTGCCAAGCAGTCCGCGACTGCCTCATGCAGCCCTCCCTCCGTGGCTGCCGCCCTCCCTCTGCTGCGAGTGTTCAGACAGCGCTCAACCTGCCTGCATTCTCTCCTGGGCTCTCATGGGCATGCGACCTTCTCAAGGGTCGAGTGGGGGTTTAGTACCTGCTCCTCCAAAGATCCAGACAACCAAAGTTCTGTTTGCTTCTCCTTGTTTCCCCAAGTAATTGAAAAGGGTATTTTACTTCATCTTTGCCAGCATTTGACAGTTTAAAAATATTTGATACTTTGAAGAAGGAAGAGAAATAGCTTCCCTTAATTTACATTTTTGAGAGTGAAGTTTTGTATTTTTGTCACATGCTCTCAATTATTGAGATACTCTAGTCTACAAACTGTCTTGAGGTGTCCATAAAATAATATGCTTTTATTATTAATATTGTTGTTTTGTTGCCATTACTTTATTATAAAGTCACCTTTTGGGAGGTTTAGTCTCTTCTGACGTAGCTTCCGGGACTCAGCAGAGGCGGTTTCCTCCCCCTCTTTTTTTTTTTTTTTGCGGTACTGGGGATCGAACTCAGGACCCTGCACTTGCTAGGCAAACGCTTATTCCACTGAGCTATATCCCCAGTCCCCTCCCCCCCTCCCTCCTGTCCTGTCCCATCCGTTTCCTTGCCTCCTCTTTGCTTCTCCCTCTTCCTTTTCTCCTCCTCCTCCTTCTTCTCTCTCGCTGTCCCCCCACCATGGGTCAGTAGACAGGAAAAAAAAGTAGGGGCCTTGTTAAGCCTGACTAGAAAGAGTTTTAAGAAATCTTTGTTAAAGAGATTCCCCCTTGACAGCAGTTCAAGGATGAGGGCAGAGCAAGTGAGAAAAACCAGAGAAAGAAAGGCATCAAATGACCTTGGGACTTGCACTAAGAGATGAAAAACACGAGCTGACAGCAGGACACAGAGAGAAAGTGAAGCTCACAAACAGTAAGCCTCCCGCACCTCCAACAGACTATAAGAGAAACAAGGGAAGACCAACTTTAGGACAGTGTGTACTCACATCTATGCACCGACATATAGATGTATGTATATGCATCTGTATCCACTCTAGACTCATTACATTACTCCCTGGAGGGTCATTATGGAGTACATGCCCCTTACTAACTCTGACCTAACCATGAATAAGGTTCCCCTTCACCAACTAGCCGCCCACTCTAAAGATAAAGTCTTAAAAATAGGTCAGGGATAAGCAAACAAACCGAGGGAAAGAAGCTGCACACAGACCAGCAGAAAAAGACAGTATGCAGAGGAGCTGGAAGCCAATCCAGTTATGGCAAGTTCTAGGTGGGTGGAAAAGCTCTCCATGGCCTCCCTCCAAAACAGCTGGGAAGAAAGGCCCAGGGGTCTTCCGTCTTTCTGGAGACCCTACTCTGATTCTTTTTCATCAGAGTAACATCTTCTTCTTTCCTTTTTCTCTTTACAAATGAGGTGTCTTCCTTTTGTTACATTTTGTCCCTCTAACTTTTTATTGAGGATGAATTTATGATCCCAGTAGGCTCCTGAGACAGCAGAGCAGTGATGCACGTCCTCAGATGCAGCATCTTTGGTTTCTTGACCAGGGGCCAGGAGCTAGATGTGACTCCCCCAAACCCCACACCTGGAACTATGATTGAACTCAGAGCCTTCTCACCAAGCTAAATCCCCAGCCTTTAAGAAAGTTTTAATTTTAGGACAGGTTCTTATGCAGTCACTCAGTGGTGCAGGCTGGGCTTGAACTTCCCCGCTTCTGCCTCAGCCTTGCAGAGAGTGGGGATCACAGGCGCGCATCTCCAGTCCTGGCTGTTGGCAGGTTGAACAGGAGCTGCAGCTAACTGTTGCACAGAGAAGTGGCACAAGACTGCAGCATGAGCTCTAGGCTGAGTGACACTAAAACTACCCTGTCAATTCTTCATTAACTGTAGAGAGCTACTGTGTGTCCAGCATGTGGCGCTGTGGGCAGTAGAGACCAGCATTTACAAAGGACCTACTATGTGCTAGGTACCTCCCTTCTCTCATTTAATCTAATACAGTAGATGTTATTTTTGGTATTTCATCAATGAGGGGAATTTTCTGAGTTACTTCTGTTGCACATAAGGAGAAAAAACAGATTTAACTTTGAAGTTACTCACTTGTTTGGTTAGGTCAAGCTTGCAAAGCTCCTCTGACCTCAGGCATTTCGTACGACTGCTATGAGATGCATTCTATGAAATGCATTCCACATTGTATTGCAGTTATTTGCTTACTCAGATTATACATGAGATCTTACTTGGGAAAGTAGTGATGAGTGATGATGACATACTCTAATTATCTGGAATTGGAGTCAGCCTGGAGAATGGACTGTAGCTTCCTCCATGTCTTGGTTACTTTGTTCTCATTGTTGAGACAAAATACCCAATGCCCAAAGTGAAGGAAGGAAAGATTTATTTAGCTTACAGTTTGTGGAGGTTTCAGTCCATACTTGGCTGGTTCAGTGGCAGAGTGGCCCATGGCAGAGGGCGAACTGTTCATGGCAGCAGAGCACAGCAAAACAACCAGCAAAAGGGAGAAATGGCTGAAAGCAGCCTCTTTTCTTCCCTTACATTGTAAACAGGCTACCCCACCCAGGGGGCGTGTAGCACTTACACAATCTCCAGGCCCTCCACTTCCACAGGCTTAGGATGTGTACAAAGTGAGCACCTTGGCTTGCTGCTGAATCACTCCGTCAAACCTCTAGACTCCCCAAGTTGACACAATGTATCAACCATAACACTCAGGCCTATAGTTTCTTCTTAAAAGTGGCCATGAGTATCATTTACTTACCAACGTGCTCTAAAGATACCTTGTGAAGTGAGATCTAAAAAGCAGATGCCTACTTCCAAAAACAAACACAAAACTGCAAAAACCTTAAAACAACAACAGCATAACCAACCTGTGAAGAAGAAAGCATCGGAAATCCTAACACAGAAGATGACCTTGTGTTTTTTTCTGAAGTGAACTATTACCCTGTTTTGCTCTCAAGGATGAAGGAATCAAGTTCTTTTTGTAGAAGCGCAGTCATCTTCAGGGTCACGAAGACAGACAGTTACTGTACTTGGCCTTCGCGCTTCCCATTTTGGTCCCAGGTGTCCTAAGTCTCCATTCCCCGCCTTCGATTTGTATGATGAGTTAATAAGAAAATATTACTGTATTCTCAGTTTTCACATCTCTGATAAAGCTTATATTTTAAAACAGTTATGGAACTTTACACAAAGTTCACTTTTAAGGGTGAATTTCATACATAAAAATCTAAGGCAGACAGCAAAATTTAGTTACCTGAGAAATAACTACTAAATTTATCTCTTTAGTCAGAAACATAAAACTCACTGTGGTTTAGCTTTCAATTTTACTTTAGGCCTTATTAAATAACACCTTCAGCAAGAAATGTGCATGCATAAATTTAAAGCCGTCCTGATCAGACTGCAATGATAGCTTCACTTTATAAACGATTTGTCTTTTTGCCGTGAAAGGAAGCTTATCTTATTGTCACTTTTGAAAAAGTGATTTGGCTTACAAGGCATTGCTATTTTACTCTACCTTGAGTAGGAGTAATCACAGGGATGGAAAAGGTAACAGGCCACAAACAGCTCCAAGAGGTTGCAGCCTGTGTCTGTTTTTCCTATACACAAGAGTCTTTCCTCAGGAAAATCTGCCCAAAGTGAGGTAACCAGTGGCTGGTGGAATACATTGCCTCTTGTAACTGTTAATCCTGAAGTGTCAACGTCATCGGATTAAGAAATGCCTAGCAGATCAGTAAGGAACACTCCTAAGTATGTCTGGTGGGTCATGGAAGTGTGGCCTTGGGGACTGTGTGTGGTCCCTGGCTCCTTCCTCTCTGGCGTGGCTTCCCTACTCTGCTTCTGGACATTGTGAACTTAACAGCATTTTCCAGCCCACTGACCATGGATTGAATCTCCAGAAACTGTAAGCTACATTAAACCTTTCCTCTTTTAAGTTGTGATTGTCACGTACTGTGTCTTAGCAGGAAAGCTAATACACTTCTCCATTGGCCCCTTTCTTTCTTCCTTTCTTCCTTCCTTCCTTCCTTCCTTCCTTCCTTCCTTCCTTCCTTCCTTCCTTTCTTTCTCTCTCTCTTTCTAAGGCTTTTTATATAGGAGAAACTATGAGCTATTTAACCTTCTGTATTTGACTTATTTAACTTAAAACTGTCCTCTCAGGTTTCATCTATTTTCCTGCAAATGACATAATTTCATTCTTTTTTATGGTCAAGTAATAGTCCATTGTATGTACATGCACCATATTTCCTTTATCCATTTATCTGATGATGGGCACTTAGGCTATTTCTACAGCTTGACTACAGTGAGTTCTGCTGCTATAAACATTGATACACATGTATCACTGTTCTATGATGTCTTTAACACTGTGAAGGATATACCTAGGGAGATATGGCTGGGTAAAATGAAATTTCCATTTTAGTTTTTCGAGAAATCTGCATACAGATTTCCAGAGCAGTTGTACTAGCTTACATTCCCACTAACATTGTAGAAGTGTTCCTTTATCCATATATACTTGCAAGTGATTTCTTGAGGGGCATGTTCCTTGATGGTAGCCATTCTAAATGGGGTCTGATGAAATCCTAGAATTGTTTTGATTTGTGTTTTCCTAATGGCTTAAGATAATGAGCATTTTTCACCTACTTATTGATTACTTATACATACATCTTTTTGGAAGCATCTATTTAGTTCATTTGCTCTTTCCTGTTTATTTTTTAATTTAATTTTTTAATATTTAAAATTTTTTTATTAGCACGCTTGCAGTACATAATATCTACTTTCCCCTGTGGAGGTGGTCCATGTGCGTAGCACATCTTTGTTCCCTTTTCTCATCCCCTTCCCCTTCCCTCCCTCGCCCCTCCTTCTAACTCTTTTCTCCTTCCCATTTGAGAAAGATCTGTCTTTCTAACACCCTTTTTGATTGGATCCTTTGTTTAGGGGCTGTATTTTTGTTCTTCATATATTCTAGATATTAGCCCTCTATCAGACTAGCAGTTGGCATTTTTGTCCTGTTTTATGTGTTGTTTCTTCACTGTGTTGTTTTGTTTGCTGTATCCTATGTTGATTGTTGGCATTACTTCCTGGGCTAGTGGGGTTGGGTCAGTGGGGCTGCCTTTGCCTATAGCTTCAAGTGTTTCTCCTAAGTTATTTTCCATTTGTTTCAGTGTTTCTGTTTTTATGTCTGTTTTTGATCAATTGTGATTTTATATTAGAGTGGGAGAGATGGACATGGTTTTAGTCTTTTGCACATGGGTAACCAGTTTTCTCAGCACCATTTGTTAAGGAGGCTGTCTTTTCTTCAGCATATGTTTTTGGCCCCTTTATGAAAGATCAAATGGCTGATAGTGCGTGGGCTTGATTCTGTGTCTGCCATTCTATTCCACTGAGGCCATATCATGGTTTTTTGTTACTATATCTTTGTAGTATAACTTAAAGCCTGGAATTCTGAAGCCTACCGCTTTGCTTGTTTTGCTCAGAAATGCCTTGGCTATTCTTAGCCTCTGCTTGGTCCATATACATTTTTGAATTGTTTTCCTAATTCAGTGAAGAATATTGTTGGTATTTTAATAGGGATTGCATTACATCTATATGTTGCTTTTGATAATATGGCCATTGTATCACTATTAATTCTGCTTATCCAGGAAGGGGGGTGTATGTCTTTCTATTTTCATATGTCCTGTTTAGTCCCTTTCTTCAGAATCCTGTAGTGTTCAGTGTAGAGGTCTTTCACCTCCTTGATTAGGTTGATTCCTAAGAACTTAATTCTTGCTTGAAGTTACAGTAAATGAAATTATCTTCCTGAATTCTTTCTGGTGGGTTCATTTTTGGTGTATAGCAACATTGTTGATTTCTGTGTGTTGGCTTTCTATCCTGCCACTATGCTGAATTTCTCAGCTCTATGAGACTTTTTGTGGAATTTTCTGGCTCTTCTATGTATAGGGTCATACCATCTGCAAATGGAGATAATTTGACTTCTTTTTCTCTTCATATCACTTTTATTTCTTTCTCTTTCCTGATTGCTCTGTGTAAGGTCTCAATACTACATTGAAAAGGAGTGCTGAGAGTGGACCCCCTTGTCTTATTCCTGGTTTTACAGGAAATACTTTCAGTCCTTCCCCATTCAGTATGATGGGGAAGTTGATTTGTTACATACAGTTTTTATTGGCTTGATATAAGATTCTTCTAATCCTCATTTCATCAAGATTTTTTTATGTTACAGTATTTTGAGACAGTGTCTCACCATGTAGTCTAGGCTGGGCTTAAACTCACTATGTAGTACAGGCTGGGTCTCACTATGTAGTACAGGCTGGGTTTAACCTCACTATGTAGTACAGGCTGTAGTACAGGCGGGCCTCAAACTCATGGCAAACCCCAAACTCCCAAGTGCTGGGGTTATAGGAGTTATCACTATGCTCAGCTTCATCAGGGTTTTTATAATGAAGGGTTATTGGATTGTGTCAAAGGCTTTTTCTGCATTTATTGAGGTGATCATGTGGCTTTTATCCTTGCTTCTATTTATGTGATATACTACATTTATTTATTTATTTATTTATTTATTTATTTATGTTGAGCCATGCTTGCATCCCTGGGATGAAGCTGATTTTCTTGTGGTGCATGGTCTCATTAATGATTTGTTGAATTCTGTTTGTAAGTATATCACTAAGGAATCTTTGCATCTCTGTTCCTCAGAGACATTGGCCTACAGTTTTCCTTGTTGTTATTGTCGTCCAGGTTTTATCTGGTTTTGGTAGCATGGAAATGTTGGCATCATGGAAGGAGTTTGGGAATATTTCTTCCTTTTCATTAACATTGAAAGGTTTTAGGAGTATTAATATTAGTTCTCTAAAGTTCTAGCAAAAATCAGTGGTGAATTCATATGTTCTGGGTTTTCCTTAGTTCATAGAATTTTATTATTACATCATTTCTGTTGTCTGTTACTTGTTTTTGTATCTTCTTTGTTTAATTTTGATAAGTTATATGTGTCTAGAAATTCATCCATTTCTTCTAGATTCTCTAGTTTATTTTTACTATAGATTTTCAAAGTAGTTTCTAATCATCCTTTGAATTTCAGTGGTATCTGCTGTAATTTTTCCTTTTTCATTTCTATTTATGTTGATGTGAATCTTTTTTTACTTCTGGTACATTTGTCATAGGATTTATTAATCTTATATCCCTTTAAAAAAGTTAGCTCTTTGATTTGTGATTCCTTATATTTTTTAAAGTCTAAATGTCACTGATTTTCACTGTGATCTTTGTAACTTCTTTTCTTCTACTGCTTTAGGTTTGGATTGCTCTTGTTTTTTCTAGGATATTGAAATACATTCTTAAGTTATTTATTTCAGGTTGCTATTTTCCTAATGTAGTTGTTCACAGCCATAAACTTCCCTCTTGGATTTACTTTCATTTCCTAGATTCTGATATGTTCCATTACCATTGTCATTTGATTCTAAGAATTTGAAAATGTCTTTCCTGATTTTTCCTGCAACTCTCTGTCTAGGAGCATATTATTCAATCTGTATGTGTTTGCAGGGTTTCTACAATTACTTTTGCTGATAATCTAGTTTCATTCCATTATGATGTGACAAAATACAAGAGAATATTCAATTATTTTGTATTAATTGCTACATGCTTTAGAGCTTAAAATCTCACATGTTTTGGAGCAAGTTATATGAGTTGCTAAGAAGAATATACAGCTTGCTGTTGTTGGATGAAATACTATGTAACATTATGTATTTGTTAAATCCATTTGACTTATGGTATAGTTTAACTCTGATTTTTTTTTTTTGTCTTGTTGGATTGTCTGTGAGAATGGGATATTGAAGCCTCTTGCTATGATTATTTTGGTGTGTATCTGTCCTTTTATGTCAAGCAGTTCTTGTTTTTTTTTCACCTTTTTAAAAATTTAATTTAATTTAATTTTAATTGTATTTTAAAGAATGGAGACATATGAACCAGAAAAGCCATAAACAATACAGAAAATACAAAGTTATACAGAATATAGTAGGGAATTAGCACTGGATGTTGTATTACATAGTTATCTTCACATTAGCTAACACAAAAACATTAAAGGAAATACCAAATTATAGAGAAGATAGTAGGGAGTTTGCACTGGATGCTGTATAATATAAAGTTATCTTCACTTCTGTTAATACAAAAATGATTGAGGAAATATAGAATTATAGAGAACATAGAAGGGAATTAGCTCTGGATGCTGTCCTACATAATGTTACCTTCACCTTTGTTACTCAGTTACACAGATGATGGCCCATTTGATCATTCAGTTTTTCTCCTCCCTCATCTCCGTTGCCCTACCACTCAGTCATCTTCCCTGTGATAATAACTGTACTCCTAGGTTTATCTATATCCTTGGACTCTCGCCTTGGGAAGAGATATAGCTGCCTCAGACTATACTATAAGATACACGAGTGTAAACAAACTACCATGGTAGGAGGTGGGAAAGCACATATGCTCACAGCGGACTGCCCGGCTCTGCCCTGTTGTCATGCTATGGGTGGGAGCAGGTCCAGTCCATGAGGTGCCCTGAGTGGAGCCCACAGCGGAGCATCCGCGGGGCCCACTGCGGAGCATCCGCGGGGCCCACTGTGGCACAGCCACGGGGCCCACAGTGGCGCAGCCGTGGGGCCCACAGCGGCACAGCCATGGGGCCCACTGTGATCATCCGTGGGGCCCACAGTGGAGCAGCCGCGGGGCCCACTGTGGATCATCCACGGGGCCCACAATGGAGCAGCCACGGGGCCCACTGCGGATCACCTGCGGGGCCCACAGCGGAGCAGCCACGGGGCCCACTGCGGATCATCCACAGGGCCCACAGCGGAGCAGCCGCGGGGCGCCCTCTGTGACCCTTTTGGCTCTGTCCCTTGCCTTGATGCCTGAGGCCCTTTCTTCTCCTCCCACCTCCTCCTGATCTCCAGCATTACCATTCCCCACCCCTTGCAGCTGGGCAACGGGTCTCCGAAGCTGAAGCTGCGAATGCCGAAACAAGGGTGTGGCCAAGGTGTGCTTGGAGCGGGGACCTCCTCCCTCTCTGTCTCGTCTCCTTCCAACTGTGCCATGGCAGATCTCCGATCCCCTCCTCCAGTGGAGGTTTTGCTTAGTCTTTCTGAGGGTTTCAGTTCCCATTTCAGATCTTTCTCGAGTTCAGGATATCCACCTCTTTTCTTTCTGCCCTTCACATGTTGCTATATTCCTATATCTGAGTGGCATTCCTCCGGGAGGTTCTCTCTACTGCCTACCCGGTCGCCATGGGTTCATACAAGGTTCATATAGCAAGCAGTATGGAGACCCTCTTGTTGCTCGTATTAGTAGTTTGGGGTGAGTCCTGAAGCCTGTGGACTCATCCCATTGCTGTCAGGAACAGGTGGTGATTGCGCAGGCTGCGGAGGCTCAAGGTGCTCACAGAGGGCGTTCAGGGTGGGAGCTGAAGCCCAGTAACTCAGTTCATGCTTCCTGCTTGATACTGGAGTGAGAAGGGCGTGGGGCCATGTGATCCACCTCCATCTGCAGCTCTCTCTTGCTGTTGTGCTCCAGTTCCCGTGTGTTCCTTGGCTGGATCCCTGGGAGTTGCTGTGGCTCTGATGTCGCTGCCGATGCACCCCACTGCTCCCCACTGGCAGCCGCCCATACAGTGGAGAGGCAGGAGGCCACAGCCTCGAGGCAGGCATAGAGCTGGGTGTGGTGGGATGTGTACTGGCTGCTCTGACTCCACCTTGCCTCCAGGTGCTGATTAGGAAGGTTGCTGCAGGGTGGGGACTCCACTTCAGTGGTTGTTGCAACCTCTCATCCTCTCACTGGATTTGACAACAGTTCCCAACCGCCATTGCCTCTTTTCCTGGCTGCGCCCTCTCCTCTCCAGACCTGGTCCAGCTCTTGGAACTCCGCTCTCCCCTGGCCGAGTCGGGAGGCTTGCATGAGCGTGGGTCTCCGAAGATGAAGCTGCGATTTCTGGAACGAGGGCTTGGGCCAAGAGTGTGTTTGAAGCAGTGGCTTCCTCTTTCTCCGTCTCTTCTCCCTCCGACTGTGCCACAGCAGCCCTCAGATCCTTTCCTCCAGGAGAGGTTTTGCTTGGTCTTTCCTAGGGCTTCAGTTCCCATTTCAGATCCTTCTTGGGTTCAGGGTACACACCTCTCTCCTTTCTGTCTTCATACTGCTATATTCCATTGTCTGGGTGGTAATCCTCTGGGAGGTTCTCTCTCTGTTCCCTACCCGGTTGCCATCTTCCTGGAAGTCCTCTTTTTTCATCTTTTTGAAACAGGGTCTTGCTATGCAGTTTAGGCTGGCGTTGAGCTCACTTGGTAGCCCCGGCTGGCCTCAAACTTGTGTCACTCCTCCTGCCTTAGCCTCCCAAGTGCTAAAGTAGTTCTTGTTTTATGAAACTGAATGTGCCTATGTTCAGTGGGTATCTGTTTACATGTTACCTCTTCTTGTGAGTTGTTCCCTTAATTCAATATGTAATGATGATTTTTGTCTCCTCTGATCAGTTTTCATTAGAACTCAACTTTGTCAGAAATTAGAAAAGCATTTCCTTCTCCAGTTACTTGGAGTATTGTTTTGTTATTATCTGTCTTTTATTTTTCTCTTTATTTATTGTGTTTTTTACATAACAAAAACCATGTGTTATTTAAACTTGTGTGTCTGATTTATTTCACTTAACACTGTGATGTCAAGGTGCATCCATTTTCCTAAAAATGACTCATGTTTATTCTTCTTTTTGGTACAGTAGTATTCTATTGTGTATAAATGACACGTTTTCATTGTCCACTCATCTGCTGATGGACAGAGACTTCTAAGATTTAGCTACTGCAAATTGTATTACTCGCAATATGGGTATGTACACATACCCATAGATGTGATGTCTAACTCTTTTCGGGAGATGCTTAGAAGGGGTATGGATGGGTCAAATCGATTTGTAGGTGTAGTTTTCTGAGAAATCTCCATAATGATTTCCACAGTGCTTGTACTAGTTTACATTCCCACCAAAAATGTACAAGCATTTCTGTTTCCCTGCAGCTTTGCTAGGGTTTGTTATCATTTGATTTCCTGATGGTAGTCATTCTTGCTGGAGTAAGATAGAATCTCAATTTTTTAATTTGAAATTCTCTGGTAAAGTTGAACATTTTTTCATGTATTTATTGGTCATCTGTACTTTTTCTGACTACTGTCTATTCATTCATTGCCTATTTTCTTATTGGATCTTTTATATTGGGGGTTTAATTGTTTTGGGGTTCTTTGTGTGTTCTAGATATTATCCTTCTGTCTCACGAATAGCTAACAAAATTTTTTCCCATGCTGTATTGTCTTGGTTACTTTCCTCTCATTGCTGAGAAAAAATACCTGACATCCAAAATTAAGGAAGGAAGATTTGTTTAGCTCACAGTTTGTGGAGGTTTCAGCCTATACCCAGCTGGCTCCAAGGCAGGGTGGCACATGGCAGAGGGCAACAGTTCACAGTGCTAGAAGACAGCAAAAGCAACCAGAGCAAAAGGGGAGGAGTGGCAGCAAGCAACCTCTTTCTCTCCCTTATATATGCAAACTATCTGCCCCAGGGCAGGTATAGCACTCACACCCATGAATCAACCATAAACTCTATTTTTTTTGGTACTGGGAATTGAACTCAGGACCTTACACTTGCCAGGCAGGCACTTATGCCACTGAGCTATATCCCTGGTGATCATAAACTCTAAAAGCCCTCCCATGACTGCATGTGTCTTTGGGGGGACACCCAGACACAAACCATAACATGTATATCTCTTCACTGTTTGTTGTTTCCTTGCTGTATAGAAACTTTTTAATTTGATCTTCCATTTGTTGATTCTTGATATTCTTGTGCAACAGGGGTTCTATTCAGAAAATCTTTGCCTACATCTGTAGCTTCAAGAATTTTACCTATTTTACCTTCCAGTAGTTTAAATGTTTCTGTTTTCATATTTAGATCTTTGGTCTATTTTGATTTTAGTTTAGTACATGGCAAGAGATACGATGTAAGTTTAATGTTTGGCATGTGGATAGCCAGTTTCCCAGCACCATTTCTTTGTGAAAAGGTTATCTTTCCTTCAGCATGCCCCCTTGTCAAAGATCAGGTAGCTGAATGTGCCTGACGTGTCTGCATCCTCTGTTCTGTTCCACTGATCCAGATGTCTTCCCCCCCCCCCAGTACCATGCCATCTTTACCACTGTGGCTTTGTCATACAACTTGAAATTCAGGACTGTGACGGCTCCTGTAGGATTGGACTCACTGTTCCAGATCTCTTCTGATTCCATAAAGATTGTAGGATTGTTTTCTCTAGTTCTGTGAGGAATAGTGCTGCTATTTTTATCATGACTGCATTCAATCTGTATATTAGTTTTGGAAGTACAGTTATTTATATTCAACAAAATGCCAGTATACAAGCAAAGAATCAAAAAAGTAGGGAAAGCGTGAATATACATATGTAGCGCTGTTCTGTGGTTGGTGAATATCCCAGGGCAGTTTGTCAGTGCACCTCTCGCTAGATCACCACATTCAGGAGACTCTGGGGAGCCACTCTCTGGTGTCTCAGCTCAGGGCCCCAGCCCTTGCTCCTACCCTCTCTCTGGCTGGTTTCTCACTGGTGTTCCAGGCTGAGCACTGGCTACATCCTGTGTGACAAGCTACGCCCCTTCCTTCTGTCCATTGTCCATTGTTACACTGGGCCTCCAGCTACGGTGGACTTCTGGTTATGGTTCAGCTCCTTCACGCTCCCTCCGGCCTTGATCTAAGCAAATCTAGGGGTCAGAAAGGAGCAGCCCCAGCTATCGCCAATGGGTGTTCTTGCCCCACCCCTAGTTCACACCCAAGGCAGCTGCTCCTGTTCTCCAGATTTCTTTCTGGCTCTCAGTTCCCAGCAGGTACAGGCAGAGGGAGGGGTATGTGGGGTGGAAAGTGAGGTGGGATAGACAAAAGCTTCAACCAGGTAAACCTCACGGCCCCTAGTGTTCATCGCTTCTGTCTCTGCCTCCCTCCCTTGAGCATCTCCCTGGGTCCAGTTGCCTCAGTGCTCTCCTGTGCAGACATGGATCCAAGCCCAGGGTGTCTGGGTTGGTGATCTTGACTTCTAGCTCCACCCTGTTCCTCCGTGGTGCTGTCTGGCTCTCATTCCCACAGCACCCAGGATCAGGAAGACCCTGCTTTGTGCCAGTATCTCAGTCTCCTAGTCCTACATTCCTGCAGGAGTGCCACTGGGCTCCCCATACACTGCGGTTGGTTGTAGCTAGGGGGAACAATAAGCAGACCTCCACCTCCAGGGGTAGCCTTGGAGGATCTGAGACATTTTACAAAATGGCACTCTCTTCAAACAGTGCTGAGGTAGAGCTGGGGCTTTGCTCATATTCTAGCCTGCTCTATTTCTGTACTTCACCTGTTTGCTGTCTTGTTGAGGTTGTGATCTCACGGGGGCTTGTTACCTGGCCATGCAACCACATAGCCACTAATGTGGTTGAGTGCCTTAGAGTGATGGAGGGTCTCTTTCCTCTAGACCACTATGAACTCTATTTTAAAATTTTGAGATATGGTCTTGCTAAGTGGCTAAGTTGCCCAACCTGGCATTGAACTGAAATCTTTCTGCCTTGGCACACCCCCACCCACTGTAGTTGGGATCACAGGTGTGTGCCGTGACACCTTACCATCAGCCTTTCTTGGGCTTTCTCTTCATTCTTCCCTTGACTCACTGGTGTTTTGACACTGAGGTAGGTCTCCTTTTCCTTCTGCCCTCTCTTACCCTGTACAACAAATCACCCTGGGTCTTAGCTTTTGTTTCTCTTTTATTTGGGTGTCTCAAGCCTTGTGGGGACTGGGTATATAGTTCAGGGATCGATAACTTCCTGATACACACAAGACCCTGGGTTCTATCCATAGTACTACAAGGAAAAAGATGTGTCGCAGCTTCTGTGATGGAATCCCAACTAGAAGAATAAAAGAAGTTTGGTTTTGTTTGGAAATTTGGTAACTCCAAAAAAAAAAATCTCATTCATGACATTGTTATGACTTCATTCTGGTATAAGTTAGCAAAAAATGAAAGGATGTATAAAAAGTTGTAAAGTCCAGAGGCCCCTCCCTCTGCTACTTGTGCGGGTTCTGTCCTTAGCAGTTGACCAAGTTTCTGATCTCCAAGCCACATGGGTGGCATTTTCCTCTTTGGGGACTCTCCAAAAGCAAAAGCAACCATCTCATCACTTGTGCTTCACACAGTTATGAGATCTGAGGTCAGTTATCATGAGTTACACCAGCTGGGTGAGCAAATATGGCCGGCAGGCTGTGGGAGCAGGAGGTGTAGATTGTCATCACAGAAACTCTTATTGCTCCCTTAAACTTTGTTCAGTGAGGTGTAATGTCCTCCTAATCTTAGTTGAAGTATCCAACCCATGGTTTTTCTACTCAATCTTAAGGAATAGATCATCCTGGCATTACTTCAAGTCATAACCAGAGATTTGCTTCGTAAGTTTGAATGTTCAGGTTAATATTACTAAAATTCCAGTCCTATCTGATGTTATTTCCTCTTCTACTTCACATAGGCCTGTTCCTTCTCAGAGGTCCTCAGTGAGTGGGAGTGTGGTCCCTCAGCTCTCTACACGCTACCTGGTCCCAGCATCCACTGCTTACCTTAGGAACCAGAAGCTCAGGAGGGACAGAAAGTCACCGGCACTGCAAGCTTCTTACTTAGCTTATGGCTCCTGACTCTATAGGGCCAGGAAGTGGTTCAAGGTAACATTCCTGGTTAGGGCTGATAGATGATCACTGATTCCTCTTTATCCTTTAGGGGCTTCTCAGAGATACCCTGCTAGGTGTCTTTCTCCTCCAGCTCTCTTTACTGAAGAAGTATCTTTCTTTTGGGTGATTTTCTGTCACCCCTTTCTTTAATCTGTCCATATGATGTACTAAGTCTCTTCTGGAGATCTCTTCTCCCCTCCAGATGGCTCTCATAGACATAAAAACTCGTTTTCTCTACCTGCTTGCATTTGCTCTGTGGGGAACCATCACTCATCCCATGCCTAGACTAGGTGATCAGGCTCAAAGTATGAATTGTCCAAAGCCTTTCCAAGGACCATAACAGAAGCAGTTGGGTTAGTCAGCCCTTCTTCTATCCTGTAACTTTCTGTGTGATTGGGTGCCAGACCTCAGTCTGTCATCCACATCACAATTATTAAAGATAGGCATTGGGCCAATGGCACATAGCTTGAGGTGGAAATTAGTACCCCAACTCTTCCCTGAAGGGAGAGCTGGGACTCATGACAAAATAATTTCTCTCTTCAAAGACGTCTTTCTATCAGATTCTTCTCAATCCCTTTTTCTGTCCTCTTCCTATATCTATGATTTCATTGATAGGTCTTACAAATCAGAGTTTTCTGGAAAAGAAGAATGCGCATACATGTACATACATGTATACACACATAGAGGGAGAGGGAGTGGAAGAGGGAGAGGGAGAGGGAGAGAGACTGACCCAGTGAGTGGATCTTCCCAGCTGAGTCTACCTACTCACATGCCAACCTTCGCCAGAAACACTCTCATTTCCTACCTGGAAATAATGCTTCACCAGCTGTGTAGATATCCCTTAATCCAGTCAAGTTAATACCTAAAATTAACCCTAAAACATATCATCATGTCCCTGGAAAAGGCTTACTATTCCACATATAAGAACTTCAAACAACTCAGTAGCCAGAAACCCTAATTAAATTTTTCTAAAGAAGAGATACAGAAGGCCATCAGATTTATGTAAACAGATTTAACATTTATTATCATAGGAATGCAAGTCAAAACTTCAGTGAGAGGGCTGGGGATATAGCTCAGTGGAATAAGCGCCTGCCTAGCAAGCACGGGGTCCTGAGTTTGATCCCCAGTACCGCCAAAAAAAACAAAAATAAAAACAAAAACAACAACAACAAAAAACTTCAGTGAGACATCACAATTGCTAGGATGGCTACCCCCAGAAAGAGAAGAGATAATATGTGTGCAGGAGGGTACGGAGAAAAGGGAAGGCTTATGTACCGGTGGTGGGAATGCAACTGGGCAGCCACTATGGACACAGTGCAGTAATTCCTCAAAGAATTAAAAGTAGAGCTACCGCACACCCAACAATCTCATTTCTGAGTATATATCTGATGGAAATTAAATCAGTATTTTGAAGACATAGCTGTACTTCCATGTTCACTGCAGCATTTTTCACAGTACCAAAGATATGGAAACCATATGTCCATCAACAGCAAAATGATTAATGAAATTTTACACAGACACTCTGACACACCAACACGCAGATACATGGACACTGCAATATCATTCAGCCTTTAAAAAGAAAATCCTGTCATTTGGGACAACACAGGTGATCGTGGAGGACAATAGCTTAGTGAAATAGCCAGACACAGAAGGACAAACATATATTTTTTTATTTTAAAGACAAAAGAATGGAAACATATAACACAAACACAATAAGGGAGATATCAAATTACAGAGAAGATAGTAGGGAATCAACAGTGGTTGCTGTATTACATAAGGTTATCTTTATTTTTTTTTATTTTTTAAAAAAATAAAAGTACGAAAACATATTAACAAACAGACACCAATTAGCATAAAAAATAGTACAATCACAACTGATCTATAGACAAGGTGACATGGTCTCAACAGTGGTTATTGCTTTATCCATTGATATCTTCGAAGTGTAAATATATAAACCCATATTCAGACATGCAAAATTGGTCAGACCATTAATCCTCTCAACAACAGAAAAACACAAAAACCAAACATCCAAAGACAGAAAACAAAATAGGCAAACAACAACAACAACAAGGTTATCTTTAAATTGGTTACTCAATTATACAAATAAAGGCATGTGCAATTGATCAAACAATTTTCACTGGCCTCATCTCTGTTGTTCCCCCACCCTAGTAGTAGTCTTCGCTTTGATAATAACTGTACTTTTTGGTTTTATTCACTCCCTCAGGCTTTCATGTTGGGAAGACACATGGGTGTTTCAATTTATGCTGCAACATACATGGATGCCCACAAATTACTATGGCGCTCAGTGGAAAAGCCCCCAACCTCAAAGATGGTACATAGGCAGGGACCCAGGCACACTATGATCAGCACCCCACTGACAAGCCCTTGAGGCCCTCGGGGATCTGGCTGAGTCTGTGGGGTCACCTCCGCCTACTGCTAGGCTCCGCCCCATCGCCCCCCCGGGGGGGCCCGGTTGAGCCTGCAGAGTCGCCCCATGCACTGCCAGGCTCCGCCCCATCGCCATGCTCCTGGGGGCCTGGTCAGAAGGACAGATATTTCATGATAATATTTATACGTGGACTTGAAGAGTGTCAAGCTTAACTTGGAGTAACAGAGAATTGAGTGGTGGGTGCCAGGGAAAAGAGGGCGGGGAAAATGGGGAGATGTTGGTCAAAGAGTGCAAACTTTCAGATGTGAGTGGCTTCTGGAGAGCTAATGTACAGCATGATAATCAATAGTTAATAATGTAATTTGCACTTGAAATTTGCTGGGAGTAGACCTTAAGTACTTTCAACATCTCCATCTCATGCACTCACGCACATTGCTATGGATGTCAGGTGATTGCATGTTATGTGCTTGATTGTGGAAAACACGTTACACAAAGATAAATTACTACACAGTACATCTCATATGTACACATTCATGCCTCAAGAAAGCTGGAAACAAGAGTAAAAACTTTAAAAAAAAAACTCACCCAAGGGCTAGAGCTATAGCTGAGTGGTAGAGTACTTCCTACATGGCCTGGCCCTGGACTTTTCCTCAGCCCTGCAACACACCCCACAAAACCATCCACCTAAGCAAAATGGAAGCAGGTGTCTTAGCTATTTTTCTTATTGCTGAGACAAAATACCTGACACCCAAGTTAAAGGAGAAAAAGTTTAGCGGCTCACAGTACGTAGAGGGTTCAGTCCACATCAGCTGGCTCTAAGGCAGGGTGGCATGGCAGAGGGACCTCATAAAGGAGAACAGTTCACGGTCCCCACACCAGAGCAAAAGCAACAAGCGAGGGCAGACAGACTCTGTCTGACCCTAGGATAGATGAAGCACTGACACCCTTAATCCTCACCAGAACTATGCCAAACAAATCAGTGGACTGATTTACTAATCACACACCCTTAGTCCCAGCATTGCACACTCTAGATTCAGCTGCCTCTGAAAAGCCTGGCCCCCATGACTGCATGAGGCTTTGAGGGGACATCTAGACACAAACCATAAGAGGGACAAATAGGCTTCATAGCTGTCCTGCCCTGAAACACTTACCCTCAACCTTCTCTCACTTATTCTCATTGGTCCCAGTCCTGTCTCTCCAAATAAACTGGAAATGCTGTCCTCTTTTTCCATGGTGATGGGTAACAGTAGTCTGGACCTGGTGAAGGTGCTGTTTCTCTCCCTGGAGGTTAGTGAACGTGTGAGGAAGAAGAAACTCTGTCCTACTACAGGGAAGACAGGTGGCTTTCCCACACTTCAGATGGAACCTGTAATATATTTTTTCTGCAAAATGTTATTACAAATGGTTTTCAGGTGAAATAGGACTTTCTGAGCTGTGAATGGGGACAGGGGAGAAATGCCATTTCTGTTTTTTAGCAGTGGGAGAGTCATCTCCCAAAGAAGCATGGTGTGCAAATTAGGTCATTCTGAAACATAACCCAATGAACATCTCTCTCACTCATTTCCAAAGCAAGATGTTTCTATACATGTGGAAACCAATGGAAATGTGGTCCTGAGGTTTCTGCTGCCAGGTTTAACCCACAAATAAGATACCATGGGTGTATACTTATTCTGCCATGAATGATGTCATGGGCCTGCTGGTCACCCATCTGGGGACACATGCTACAACCTGATTGATTCTCTCTTAACCTGAAGTGCTTCTACCTTTCAAAATGAGATTAGAGTCCCAGTATAGGTTCCTAGACTAATAATGTCACATTATTCCTGACAACCAAGTCTTAATTATCTTCATAGCCAAGATGTAAAATCTAGTTTGATTTGCACTGGTATAAATGTGTGTATCTATGTACAGTCTATGTGTATGAGTGCGTTTCCTAAATGGATATGCCTTCATATTTTCTGAGACAAGATTATTGTAAGAAGACAGAGAATGTAAGAGTTCCTCCTCCTACTGTTTATCCCTCAGATTAATAATGTTGACAGCACATAGTGATATAATTCCCCCAGAACATTTTAATGTAAGTATAAAGACAAACACACAAATATATTCTTAAAACAGAAATTAGATTATCCTTTTAGGGACTCTGTTTTTCATTTTTTCATTTCCACTTTAGGATTTATTGTTGGACATCATTCTGCCCTCATTTGAAACCTAGACTCCTTTTGACTCAACTTCTGAGAGGTCTATGATTTAAGTGTGAAAGAATAATCATTTTTTCATAGTCTTTGGGGGGTTGTTTGTTAAATTATTTATAGTGATAGGTTTTACAGAAATAGATGTTTTTATTGAGACCATCGGAGCCCTCAGTGCCTTAATGATTCTGCTGATTAAGTGGGAAACACATGAAGGCATGTCAACCTGTCAAGCAAAAGAAAATGCTATCTCTCCCTAATGTAAATGGATGACATAGAGGCCTGATCTCTCACTGCATCCAGTTACGGTGTTTCATGCTCTGAAGACCAGGTGGGTATTACTTTGCACAGTTCTTATAAAACGTTGAACTTTTAAGACGAAAAACCAAATTTTAAAACTGTCATAAATCTGTGTCTGGCTTTCAAAAGGCAAGAATGCTAGTTTTAGTGTGTGTGGATTGCAGTCTTTCCCTTTGGTAGCTGATCATGACTGCACAGTAAGGATGAAAAGTGAAACTTTTGGTGATTGGATAGCTAAGGAGATTGAAAGTAACACCCAGACAGTGGACCCTTTGGGTCACCCATTGGAATTCAGCCCAGCTCAGCGGCGGCCACAGATCGTTCCATCTGACAGCAGCGAGGCTTGCAAAAAATGCATTCTTCATCCTTGTCTACGTTAACTGTGCCATAGGCTTGTCAGAGCTAAGCTTTGCCACTTTAGACTGTACTCCCCTAGAGGGCAAGGGCCATATCTGCATAATGCATGTTTTATACTTTCACTTAGATGACTATAGATTGGCTGTTTTTGATCAGGGGAATGAAGGAGTGCTCTTTCTGAGTTGTGAAGTTGTAACTACCAAGCATTACTGTGATATACGAGAGAAACATCTCTTTTCAGTATATTCTGGGTAGTCTTGAAAATGGTTTAGTGCCCACAGAATGACAAGTAGTCTTCTTTTATAGTCCTGTCGGCAAATACCACAGCTCATCATTGAGATGTGAGAACAGGTTCTGCTTTTCTTCTTTCTAGATTTGCACACATCTATTGGCGTCAAACTTAACATTCACCTCTTGCACTGATTTCCTTGATCACTTCCGCCCACTTTGACGATGCATGCCATTACGAATTCTATTTGCTTTACCTGCCTCAAATGTTGTTCTCCATGGATGTTTGCCTTTTCCTGAATATGTCCTGTCTCCCTGTGCAGAGGCAAATTTTTTGATCTTCAGAACAAGCTCTTATATCTTCTTGTAACCTCTTTACCTTCTGCTAATGATGTTTGCAACAGTGGGTACTGAAATGTATAGATTTTCCTGATAACGTTGAAAAATTGAATGGAAGTTCTTAAAAGTTCACATAGTCTTTTATGTTATGCTCTTAGGTGAGCTATGCTTTGTTTTCAAGTCTTTTGATACGTGTTTCTAGTGCTATAGAGGCAGGGCCCAGAGCGATCCTACAGACTGAGCCCTGGACAACTCTACAGGGTCCATTCATACAGCAGATGGCCAATGTGAGCGCCACTGAGGGGTCTGAAAAATGGAGGTCAACGAATAATTGCATCAGTGCTTACAAAGAAAATGTATGACAGCAACTGCAATAGGTGAGGCAGGGAAGAATAAGTCACCAGGGTATTGAAGCTTAACACATTTGTTTTGGGGCCAAAAACAAATATAATGGGACATTTTCACCAAATGAGTTTTTCTATTACTTCCTCCCTGCTTTGCTCATCCCAAAGGGATTTTTTTCCCTGGTTGAAAGCTCAGTTCTTTCCCATACCCAATCCTGTAAATAGAGTTTGACTTTTGTCAACCCAGCTCTTGGAGTTTTGTAATGCAGAAGTTGAAGACAATATTGAGACAGACAGGATTAGGTGGCAGGAAGGACAAGGGAAGGAAAAGCGGTCGAGTCCTGAGTGCTGGATTTGGTGGGAGGTTGAGAGAGGAAGAGGCTTCAGAACATGAGAAGCTTGCGGGGAGATTTGGAGAGGATAGAAGGTGTCAGCAAGTGCTGTCGAGAGTGGGAGCTGGATTCCCTCTAATGCGGGCATGTCAGGACAGGCTCCACTTTTCTGCTTGCAAGTAGCAAACAGCTCCTAAGTCTCTGGCTTCTCACAGCAGAAATGTATTTCTTGCACAAAGTCTGGTGATTCAAGGTCTCATTGATTTCCAAATGCAGATGTCCTCCTGTAGTGACTCGGTGGCCCCAGTTGCTTTGGTTTTAGGATTACTCTCGTAAGAATGGCAGGGGAGGAGAGAGCACGGAGACATCACAATGACTCTTCCAAGCTTAGCTGAGAGAGTTCTGACATAGCCATCACACACACCTGCGTCATGGGCTGTCTGACCTCAGGAGCTACAGCATAGTTTTTCTGGAAACTGGCGGGTGACATCTGTATAGAGGTGAGCTCGGCCAGCCTCAGCTCTTCATACAGCAAGACTGGAATTACTGCTTACTTTGGTAACTCGTAGAGGTGCTGCTTCTCTGAGTCTGGGCTACAAAGGACTCGCGGATTTGTCTTCTCCATAAAGCTGACTCAGAAGTTTCTGAAAAACACAATGAAGTGGTTGTTAACTTGCTGAGTATTATAAGGGCTTTGGAATTTTTTTTTATGCCTGATCTTTCTTTTTTCAGTGAGAAAATATTCACAAATGTACCTATTCCCATGACTCACTCAGAGCAAATTTTAAATTTAATTTTATTTCCTTTGCTTCCTTCATATTCACTTTATCAGGCATCATGAGATGGAGAAAAGGTTACAAAATTCCCTTTAGTGTCATTAAAAGGAAGCTGTCTAGGATGACTTAAATGTGATGGCCACTCATGATTCCTTTGAGTTTTATGACTCTTCCAAGAAAATAAAAAGTCTGTATTGCAAATCTATAAGAGAAAGAAGCTGGCAGGATGTCTAATATGATTTCTTAGCAAGTGTATTTCTGTAGAGGGCAAAAAGAATGCAGAAATGCACACAATGCTTTTGAAAAATGGGGTAAATCATAAAATTATTTTAGGTCTTTCTGTGATTGTCTCAATAGGAACAACTGTATTTTAGGGCAAATCATATGATTAGTTGTGTCTTGACAGAATTTTGATAATTTCAACAGGTGCACAGGCCATTAATGACAACAACAACAAAATGCCCAGAAATCATAGCCCTTGGTTGGTACAAATAAGAGCAAGAGAACGTGTAATTGAATACTTCAGTATGCAATTATGTTTTCCGCATAATTAGTCATAAACTGAGCATCCAAACATAGATGTGTGTGTAATTAATTATGACTTATTTAAACGCACTTGGGTTGTGGCACTTTGTTCTTTATTTCCTGCAAACCAAATTACTGAAGTTTTCATTTCAAAATAATTTTCCCTAAATTATTTTTTTATTTTTTATTTTTTTGGTGGAACCAGGGATACGAACTCAGGACCTTGTGCTTGCCAAGCAGGCACTTATTCCACTGAATTATATCCCCAGCCCCTTCCCTGAATTATTTTTAAAAATTTCAGCTGAGATCTAGGTTTTGTTACAGCACAGCTAACTGATTCAGTAAAGTGAACACTGGTATGGGAAGGGTAGCAGGGATGATCCCAGGAGGCACAAGACTGCATTCAAAAGCTGGACAGGGAAGTTAAGTCTGGGATTGTGAAGGATGAAGAATAGAAGATTGGTCATGGTATATCTGGTTGAGTTGCCAAGGAAAGATTCTACATCCCGAAATAATACAGACAAACGAAGTCTAGGGTCAAGTGATTAGGAATTTGGAGATAAGGCTAACACTGACGTCTTTTAAAACATGTTCAGTTGATATGTTCTTTCAACTGACAAATACTTTATTGTGGATTCAAGATTGAATCTTCTTTTTTATTTTATTTTAATGGAGATGTTAATAAAGAAAATATAAAAAGTGTTCTCTTATGAAATAGTAAAACAATTTTGCAGCAAAATAGAGAATAACAAGAAGCAATATGCTGTGTATCACGATCTTAAAATGATCTCTTTTGTAACAGAGTCTGTCCATCACTTGAAGAAAGCTGAGGTATATTGCCAGACATGCACTCTCTGTATTCTGCATTTTCTCGAATGCTGTGTGATGCTACCTCACTAACTATGTTTATTCCACATGTATGAACGTGTGGCCCTCTTTTTTGACCTGAAAAGACATGAGAGCTGAACTACTACTACCTTTTAGACACCTCTGTCTACAGATGTTAGGCTCATGTTTTTTAACCTTTTTTATTAATTGTTTCTAATACTGTTGACATTAATTAAGATCTCTACAAGTCTGGGGTCATATTCCAAATATTTCCTCTCAAAATAAAAACCACACACAAATTAAAATTCAAAAGCATAATCTTGTCATTATATAGAATTCTTTTTTGTCTTTTTTGAGGCAGGGTCTCACTATGCAGTTCAGAACAGCCTTCAGTTCACTTTGTAGCCCAGGCTGGTCTTGAACTTGCGAAGATCCTCTTGCCTCAGCCTTCCAAGCACTGGGATTACAGGCATGTGCCACCAGGCCTAGCTCACTGTACAGAATTTTGTCACATTTTTTGCCTCTTAACTTTAGGGTGGACTTGAAGCAAGCCTCAAGTAATTATTTGTTTAAAAATATTTTCTATTAATATGCAAAGAACTAAAAATTATCACTAAAACAAACAAAAATGAAAAAAATTCATGAAGAGCCCAGTCAATACTTGGGCAAATTAATTGGACAGACATTTCAGCATCAGTATAGAGTCAGTTCCTAAGAAAACTAAAAATAGAACTGTCATTCAACCCAGTTATATCACTCCTGGTGTATAACTGAAGGCATTAAAGTCAGTGTAGTATAGGGACACCTGTTATTCATGTGTTTACTGTGGCACACTTCACACTAGCCAAGATATGGAACCAGCCTAGGTCCCCATTAATGGGTAAATGCATAAAAAGGTGTATATATATGTATACACAATGGCATACTATTCAACCTTAAAGAAGGACAAAATTGTGTCATTTGCAGGAAAATAGATTTGGAGATCATCATATAAGTGAAGTAAACTAGACTTAGCAAGACAAGTACCAGAAATTTTCTCTATCTATGGAATCTAAAAAGAAATGCAAAGATGGTGTGAAAGTAGAAGGGAGACTACTTATTATTAGATACGAGGAAGGGAATAAAGCAGAAGAGAGAGAGTTTTATAAGAGAGGGTAATGGGTGATGAGTATAATCAAAATATGTTATATGCATGTATGAAGGTGTCATGGTGAAATCCAGTAGTTTGTAAAATTCATATGAAATACATATATATGTATGTATATATTTTGTTATTTCACACTAGGTCATCTGCCATCATTGACACCCTGCCTCACTACTCTAAGACTTGGCTGAACACAATTTGGAAACCTCTGGAGGTCTTCAGAGCCCCTTCGGGCTCTAACAAAATACTCCCTGGTTCTTTCTCTGGGGTAGAAAGAGCACTGCTTCTTCCTGCCTTCGGTTAGTTTTCTGGAAAGAACGACAGTGCAGCTGTCCCATATGTTACAACACACCAGTGTTACTGAGTGTAGTCAGAAAATACAGGCCACCTCGCTTCTCTGAACAGAGGTCTTATATTGCTAGGGACTTTTAAAATTGCTAAAGGGAAAGAAACTTTTTCAGAAAGTGACAGGAGCGAAGCATCTGAGTTGTAATCAGCCAGAGACTACCAGCCAGAAAACCGCTTTCCAGTCTTCCAGCAGGACACAGCTCAGCCCTGAGCATTTACTCTCCTGAAGCTAGGACTGCAGATTGTTGGATCTGGACAAGCGTGAGTGGGCACCAAGGTTTTGCTTTAATAATAAGAGTCCTTCACACCCTGTTGATTCAAATCAAAGGGATCCATATCAGTTTTCACATCTCACTGATTATTTTGTATATGGCGCTGCATGCTCATTTAGGCTCAAAATTGCATCCATATATTTCCTGCTTCCCAGGACCCTTCTGCTTCATTTGTTCCTCTGAAATATTTCCTATTACTTGGGCATTCAGTTGTTCTTGAAGTGGTTGCTCAGTTTGGGCCGAAAAGGCATTTTTAGGGAGAAAAGGACTTATCGTTATCATCATCTTGTTGTATACCGACTTCAGAAAGACCTGAGTATTTAAGTCTTTTGACACAGCAAATGACTTCCCTCTTCCCAAACTTGGAAATAATCCTTCTTTAGTCTTTCAGTTCATTTCTCTTTTGTGGCTGATGCGATCTTAGCTGGTGAGTTGCAGTGAGAGAGCTTTGTATCAGATCAGCCTGTACCTGGGGAACTTGAATAAACCAATTACACCCTGGAAAACCGAACCTCTATTTCATAGTCCAAGTAATTTGATTCAGCTGATGCCACAAATCCCCTTTGCTAATGTTAGTATCAATAGACACTGAGTATGCCATTCTGGGCTCAGAGTTTGAAATCTTCTTCAG
Source organism: Dinomys branickii (assembly GCA_004027595.1). Lineage (NCBI taxonomy): Eukaryota > Metazoa > Chordata > Mammalia > Rodentia > Dinomyidae > Dinomys > Dinomys branickii. The sequence continues at coordinate 53,736 of PVLD010006693.1, forward strand.
TCTCCTACTATAGTCTTCTGACATACTGCAATTCCTTTCATAGCAAGCAGATCTACCCATACTCCTTCATTGTTTGAAAGCAAGCTGGTCAGATTCACCCTGGTTGATACGTAGGTTCCATGCTATTTCATTATTTGTCAGATAAATAGATGCTAGATGTGAGACCTAAGTGATTGCACTGACCTCAGAATGTCTAGCAAAGGTTGGATCCCACAGTGCTCAGGGCCACTGCTGGTAGATAGAGTGTCTTTGCACAAATTACAAGAAAACTACATTGCTAGGCAGATAAATTTAAAAGACACTATTTCAGGGTGAATGCAGCCCTTCCCAGGGCTAGAGGGAATTTTAGACCCCTTCATTTCTCTCCACTAGTTTTCTTTGTGCAGTGTTCAAATGTATCCTTGGCAGGGGCTGTCTTAATGTTCCTGACAAGAGCGATGCCAGAACTCCAAGATATAACAAGCAGACATGAGGCTAGAAACAAAATACTTTCAAAGGATAGGAGAGGAGAATAACTATGACAGATTCTTCCTGATGGCAGCACTGGGCATGGACAGGGAGGGAGAGTGCTGTAATCCACGGGAACGGGGAATGGGTTTCTTCTCCTTCTCTACAGCTTGCTGGGAATGCCAATTTGGGGGAATAAATGGAGACAGGGATTCCTGTTCCCCATGTTTGCATCTGCCCTCTTAACTTCCCACCAGGCCTAAAGGATCATGGGTATGGGACATAACTGCGTTCTTTTTCACTTAAGACACTAGGTATGTTTAAAATAGATTCATGCACATACAAATCTAAATAGATTTGAGAATTTTTCTGTTGTCTAGGTTCATATACCTGTAAAACTCTGTTTCTTCTTTTTTTTTTTTTTCCTTCTGAAGTCCCTCTACCTTTCACACTTAACTCTTAGCATCACATAAATCTTCCTCTGAATATTGCAGTCTCATGCAGGCTTCTCCTTTCTCTGAACTTCAATTACACTCTGGCCTGTACCATATATTTATTGTTTGCAAATAATTTTTATGTGCCTAAACATTTTCCTTTACAAAGCTGTCAATTTCCTAAGGGCAAGAACTGCATATCTTCATAGTTTTGTCTCCACTATGCTTGCCAATAAAAAGTGTTTACTAGAACTTTAACCTCCAGGTTTGACTAGTCCTGGAGTTGAAATTCTGAATGTACAGTTTCTAATTTTTCATGATAACTGGGAAAGTGATATATTGTGGAAAAAAACCATGGGACATATGATATAAAAAAAATCTTCCAGTTAATTGTTTCCACTTGTAACTCCATGGACCCCTCCATCAGAGCTTTTGATAAGCAGCAACTTGATCAGTTTGTGAATGGTAGCACCCTTCTTCATCAGCAGTCTAAGTGAAATGATAATGAATAGTGAGAAAATAAAAAGAAAGGTAGCAGGAAGGTGAAGGAGAAAACTTTGGAGGGCCAGACTGTTTACTCAAGAAGGAGTTACCAAATTGCAGGAATGATGTGAAATTTAGGGAATAATTTGTTATGAACAGCAAAGTTTTTTTTTACATAGTGTTAGCTTTTCAAATATGAAAATTTCTTATTTTAATCATTTGGGGCAAAAATATTTGAAAATATTTAGTACTTTTAATACACATATTTTAGTGTCCCTATGGTTCATTTACCTTTTGGGGGGCAAATTTACTTCGAAAAGCAAATTACTCCAAAATTTAAAGGCTTGAAATAATCAACATTTATTACTTGTTAATTTCTGTGAGTAGGAATCTAGATGTGACTTAGCTCGATGTCTTTGGCTTAAGGTCTTTTATAAGATTGCAGTCAAATTTTTGGCTAGGGTTGTGGTTTCATCTGAAGGATAAACTGGGGTTGGATGGAGCATACTGCCAAATTGCTCATGTGGTCATTGGCAGGCTTTGATTCCATTATACAGTCTTTGTAGAGGGGTACTTCATGACAAGGTGCAACGTACCCCTAGAACAAATGGTTTAACAGAGTGCATGTGCTTCAGGTAAAATCCATAATCTTTTTATAACCTAATTTTAGAAGTGACACTCGTGGCAGTGGGTCCAGAAATGACAGGGATTAGTGGTTACTAAATCTATATTTTAAAAATTTTTAAATATTACTTACTTATAATTTTCAAACATGTTGAAATATGAAATAGTTTATTACCTTTGGGAAAGTTAACCATGATTGCCATTTTACTATAGCTTATACATTTTAAATACTCTTTAGCATAAAAAGTTTTAACAGAAAAGTAGAAAATGTAGTACAATACACTCCTATGTTCCACTGCCCAGTTTCAATCCATTCAAAATTGTATAGATGAAGCAAAAACCCATACAGCCTTTTTAAGAAATGTTAAAGAAATATTTTAAAGAAATATTTCAGTCTGCACTGGGAAATGATGGAGTCATTTACAAAACACAGCTATGCTGATAGCTTCATGCCTAATAAAATGAACAATTTTTTAATATGGTCACAGAACCAGTTCAGATTTTGTATAATCTGTAGTTTTTAATACACTCCATTGGAGAGTTCCTGTTTTGCTGTGCTTGTGAATCAGTGCTTTAAGCACTATTTTATAATACATCATAGAAGCACAGCAGAAATTTCTGGAAGCCTGAATATGCTCAAGCTCAGTTTGGGTGCTGGGGACGTAGCTCAGTGTTAAAGTGTGCTTGCTTAATAGCGGGAGGCCCTGAGTTTCCTCCCCAGCAAGGGTGTATGTGTGTGTGTGTATGTGTGTGTGTGTGTGAAAAGTCTGCCTCAGACTCAGTTTTTTTCTTTGAACTACTTCGTACACTCACAGAGTATTTATTGCTATTTAATTGATCAATTATTACTAAATGCTTAGCATATCTTATGGGAGGATAGAGAAAAGGTGAGAGGCATGGGCTCTGACTTTCAGATTTTTAGGTGAAACAAAGCAAAAAGCATTGAGTAGGAAGAGGTCGTAGCTTGAGGTGGCAAGCGACCATGGGAACATCTTGGGTGGTGATCAGGAGTTAGGTGAGGAATTTGAACGGAGAAACTGGAAATATGGAAATGGCTTGCAAGGAACATGTCCTACCTAAGCGGTCTGAGCTCCAGAGGCATTGTGTGCACATTCACACTGCGTAGGGTGGTACGTGCTTTATTCGTAGTGCACAAACCTCTCCTGCCACAGCTGGAAGTGAACTCAGAGTAGGCAGGAAGTGGGGTCTTTGCAATTCCTGAGAAGACAGCCGTGTTGGAGATGAGGAAAATTCCTACCTTCTGGTTATTATGAGCATCAGTTGCAAAGGCACCCCTGCTATTCCTGGAGGTATTTTTGACCTGCTACATGGGCAGCTCTACACACTGAAGGAGGAGGAAGGAGCGTGGAAGGTAGCCAGGGTGGAGAGAACCTGCTTTGTCTCATTCGTCTCAGGCTCCACCCTTATAACTGCAGAGGGCACCCTGGGGAGAAAAGGGCCCAGCCCGTTCCTGTTGAGGGGGCATCGCCTTTGCTCTGGGACAGTTTCTAAACAAACTTCTGGTTGAAGAACCCAGATCACAGAGACAACCGGGAGAGAAAAGATCAGAACCCAGAACCTCCAAATCCGAGACCTCGTGGGACTCCGGTGCGTTCTTTTCTAAATATAAAATTGAAGTAATTACCGATCAAACGTGCCACTGAGATGAATAATGAAAAGCTAATAATTGTTTTCCTTCCATTTTAAAGAAACACACCACACTCAGACGCCCATTTACAGATATTTTCAGTTAAAATGTCACACAATATTTGTTATATCAGCAGGAGAATGGAAATTGAGTTGGCAGTGAAGCATTGCAGTGACAACTGTTACCTTGGAAACTGTAGTAAGCAATCATAATTACAATTAGCAAGACTCCCATAAAGTGTACATAAATATTCACGTGCCAGAGACAAGTGCCACGTACCAGACAGCAGAGTAAACCACGGGACTGTCGTTTCTTTCTCTTTGACATGTCCTTGTGGATATCAAGGTTCCGTTAAGAGACATTCCAGCTTCTTTGAATTTAGGTGAATATGTTTCCTTTATGTGCTGGTTTGGGGGCTTGTAACATAATGACAGTTGACACACAGCGGATTACATGGAAGCTTCAAGTGACCCTTAGTTGAAGTACATCCAGTCTTGAAGGGACTTTTAAACAAAGCCTGATCTCAGAAGAAAATAAGGCAATTGTAAATAATAAATGGTGCTGCAGCACAATTATGAGAGTGCTCTGGGGAGTGTTGCGACACAGAATGAAGGGTTAAAACACGTGATTTAATCATCCTCTGCTTCTTGACTCTTGCTTTCTTCATTATTACTACGAAGTCTTCCCTTTGATTCAGACTTCCCTATCAAATTGAAAGAAGTCAGATGAAGAGTGAGTGATAGATTTGTTCTCCCTTGGCACACAAGGAGTTTCCTATTCTCTCTGAATTTCTTCATAAACAAGGGAGAAAAGGCAGCTAAGTCAGGAGTGGCTGAGTCTCTATTTCTGAACACTTGTGGGAACAAAGCTTTGAAGGTAAATATATCTTCCTAGCAAAACTATGGTTGTTTTCAGGGCCACAGGGCACGCCAAAAACTCCATTCTCCTGCACACACAGTAGAGACTTCTGTTCAGCTTGTCTGAGCATGTTGCTGCCTGGGGCTCTCCAGATAAACACGTGTTGTGAGTGGTTGCCATGATGTGAGGGGCAACCAGGGGAAGAGATGTTGACATGCTTCCTTTGAGAGCAGAGGCCTTGACCTAAGTTTGAAAGAAGCCTGCTAAAATGAGTAAAACAAAATGACCTTGGCATTAGACACTGAAATAATTGGAAGAACTCATATTTCAGGCAGGCAGCAGGAGCTGTAAGGAGAGCATGGGTCCATGCAAACCCCGCAGAGTGCCCTCCCCTCTCCATACAGCATCGAAACAGCAGGGCCTGCGCATGTGCCTCCCAATGAAGCCCTGTTCTCTCAGCAACATGGCTGTCACATAGTGTACACCCCTTTGCTCTGTATGTCATAAGCTCATACCTGCTGTACGGATGATTACGCTCTTTAGGAGGAGTAGGAGTGTCTTCTGGAACTAAAGGCATCTATGCTTACTGTTTGGCCTCTTCTTACTGTTCTAGCCTCAGAGAGTAAATAGTGACTGGCCTTGTCCAGGGTCCCAACAGTCACTACCATCTTACAAACCAGGTATAAGTGAAGTATATGAAGCCCTTCTCATCACAGTTTGATCCAAGGTAGGGAAATAAACTTGTTTTGATTAAAACGGAGATTTCATCCATTACTTTTTTTTTTTGCAGTAATGGAAGTGTTGCAGAATTGCTTATTTGAAGCCCAATATTGTGGTAAGTTCTTCAAGAGAGACAAAAGAATGATGTCAGGGCTTTCTTTTTTGGAAAGAAGCTTATGCTCTAGTTGGGGAGAAGGACACGGCCCTTGAACTATTATTATAAAACATATGGTACCCGTGATAGTCAAGTAGGAAAATTTGAGCCCCAAATTTGAGCCCCGTGGAGTACAACACAGGGGAGATTGGTGAGTGCTGACCCCTGGGAAATGGTGACATTGGGAAAGGGATTGTATACTGGCAGTTTGTAGAGACTGTGTGTGTGTGTGTGTGTGTGTGTGTGTGTGTGTGTGTGTAATGAAGCAGAAACCCGTCAACAGAAACCTCTTCATGCAAAGAGCCATGGGGACTAGAGCAGAGCTTGTGACGTTTTAAGAGTTTATTGTTGCATCTGAAGGAAGCTCCACACAGTATCTCTGGGTTTGATTGTCCCCCAAAGCGCCCCCTCCTCCTGGGAACCTCCCGTGGGGAGCTCACCACCACCTCCACTCCTAAACTGACCTGGCAACTTGACTCTCAGCAGCTCTTTGTTTGACTTCTCTATTATTTTCTCTTCCCTTTCTGCTCTTTTTTCTTTCTTTAACCTGCTTTATTAACATAAGAACACAGTGATTAACTACTCAGTCTGCAAATATAGTGTATACCACAAGTAGTCCTGCAATAATGGCCCCAGTGTAGCAGAAGGTACTGAATCATCTGTAAAGTTAGAACCAAGTTGCCAATAATTGAGGATTTATGGCTCCAGTACTTAATCACTTTTAAATACATGAATGTGGTATAAAAATAATAGAAGAGTTTAGGATGAAAAACAACACCCTCTTAAGTGCCTTTCTCACCCCAGCCCCATTCTCCAGAAGTTGCCTCTTTTATGTTCAGGCCTTCTAATGATTAGCTCCGTACCTGTGAATAACGCACTTCCATTTCTTGATTTTTTTTAAAGGTTAGACAATACATGTTGATTCTCAGTCATGAAAGAAAAGGACTTAACTCATTCACACCCTACCTTTTCATGTTTGCAGTACAATATTTCATTTCTACATTGCTATTTTTTAATGTAATATCAGGCATCATAGTTAATATATCCATGTGCCTGAAACTATGGTCAATTTTTTCTTGGTGGTACTGAGGATTGAACCCAGGACCTTGTGCATGCCAGGCAAACACTTTCCTACTGAGCCACATCCCCAGCCATGAAGTCCTAATGAATTCTCATGAGTGTTTGCTATATGTTGAAAGTACAAAACAGCATTTGTATTATCTAACTACGTGAATATTGTTCACTACAAAGCCAGGTTGTATGTTAGAATTGCATTTTCTTCTTTATGAGCCTTAGGAAATGACCTCTGGGCCACTCAAAGTAAAAATCATTGTAGCTTGAAGGTCAAAAGTTTTCTCTGCCCTTGTTTTGCAACAGTTACTGAAAGTCTAGAATGGTTCACAAGTGAACCATGAACATCTCAAACATCTTTTGATTGTTGTGTCTGTTGCCTTCTCCCCTGGGTTCTAATGAACTCATATTGCTCATTCATATTTAAAGTAAAGAATGAGAAACTGTTATGGATTTCCTTTGTCCTATGCAAGAAGGTCACCATGAAGTCAGTTGGGGAAAATCAACGGCAGAGTTGGCTCTAGGGTGAACAGTCTTGAAGACCCTCCTCAGGGTAAAATGAGGAAGACATCTCTGGGCAAAAAGTATCTCACACAGTCTTTGATTTTTCCAAATAAAAGTTTTCTCAGTTTCCTTACAGAGAGTCCTCCAGAATTTTTGCTGGGAATAAGTGTTGAACTCCTTAAAGCAAGAGAGGTGAGGAAAAGAATATGCACTGTTTATATACTGTTTCTCTTGTGTAACATTGAAAGAATCCTCCTGATAACCCAGCTTTTCAACATTTCCCTCTGTCTTATGTGCCTACAGTAAACCTGGAGACTTGCTGGGGTGATGCTGTGGAGACCAGATTCTATTTTCCCTGAGATCCCTTTGTATGTGTTGGGCTGAAGTTCCGGGTCTCTGTTTCTTCCATCGACATCCCCCCTCCACCTTCCATTGTACAGAAATCCCTTCAAACCTCTAGCCCATCAATGCAATAGACTAAGAGTCTGTGCCTCCCCTTCCCAATGTTGGGTATCTTTGGGAGATTTTTTCTGCCTACTACAGTTTTCATCGCTTTCTCCTTTTTTGTTATAACAAATATACATTCAGTAACCAAGTCTTTTTTTTTTTTTTTTTTTTTTTTTCCCCCGGGACCGGGGATCGAACTCAGGGCCCTAGTGCTCAGCGGCAAGCACTTAGCCCACTGAGCTGTACCTCCAGCCCTCAGTAACCAAGTCTTAAGGACTGACTGGTCTGGTAGCTCTCAACTCTGGTGCATACTAGAATCATTGGGAGAGCTTTAAAAGCTATCACAGTTTTGGCTTCATTTTGAGGCTAAGAGAATTAAAATTTCTGAGAAATTACTTCTGGGCATTACTACTTTTAAAAAACTTTGTTTTGCTAAAATTTCAAACTTACAGAAGAGTTGCAAGAAAGGTTCAAATAACTCATATGTACCTTTGATTTACCAATTCTTCACATTTTGCATGATTTATTCTATCATTCTCCACTCTTTTCCCAAATCTTTTGTGGTTAAGTCCTTTACTTCTAAATATTTTTAGTATGTATGCCCTAAGAATAAGAACATTCTCTTTCATAATCACAGTATCCTTACAAACATCAGGAACATAACCTGCATGTAACAGTTTATTTTCTCACCAGAAACATGTAATATCAAGATTGCAATCCCTGACTTTTTGATGTTTCCATTTGCCTAGAAGATTCTTTGCCTATTCCTTCACTTTTAGCCTTCCTGAGTTCCTTTGTGTTAAGTGTGTTTCTAGTATAGCAGCTTGAGTCATGTTTGTGAACCAAATAGGAAGCCTTTGAGCAAGTGAATGAAGTCTAAGCCTATCTATTGTCAAAACTCATGTGTCACTTTTAACTGTGTTATTTATTTTATATTGTTATTACTGTTTGTTGTATTTACTGTGGTTCTCCACTTGCTTTTCTTGTTGACTTAAAATTATTTTGATATTTAGAGTGAGTTATCTTTTTTATTTCAGAAATTACCTTTGTACTCTCATGTTTTTAAAATGCCCTTAGTCATATTCATTAATGTGGCCACTAAGAAAACCCACAAAACAGGAAATAACAAGTGTGAGTAAGAGTATGGAGAAGCCAGGACCCTTGTGCATTGATGGTGGGATTGCAAAATGGTGCAACTGCTATGGGAAATAGTATGGAAGTTCTTCAAAAAATTGTAAATAGAATTACTATATGGCTTAGTAGCTTCATTTCTGGATATATACAAACATGACTTTGAGAGAATTGAAAGCAGGGTCTCGAAGTCATATCTGTACACTCATGTTTATGGAAGCACCACTTGCAATAGCCAAGGAGTAGAGCAACTTGAATGTCCATCAGCAGATGAATAAGTAAGCATAATGTGTGTACATACAACAAAGGAATCTGTAGCCCTAGAACAGAAAAGAAGCCCTGCTGAATGCTGAAACCTGGGTGAATTTTGAGGACAAGCTGTGAGAGAAATCAGTTACAAAATGATGAATACTGTATGATTCTACCTATATGCCATATCTAAAGTAGTTGGGTTCACAGGTATAATAAGCAGTGGTGGTTGCTGGAGGCCAGGGGAAACAAGAGCAAAAAGAAATTGCTTAATGGATTAGAATTTTAACTAAATATTTTTCAGATAGAAAGATTCTGAAGCTCTGTTTCACAACAATGTGAATATACTTAACACTACTGAACTGTACACTTAAGTGTAATTAAGATGGTAAATATTATGGTTTTTTTAATCACAAAAAGTCTAGTTCTTTGTTTTTATTTAACCTGTTCTACCTTCCTTTTAGCGTAAGTTTTAAATTCCTTTGACTCTGACTTATTTTATGTGCAACAGTCAATGAACTTATGTATTCATAGTTTGGCAATCTATCTAGGTGGTTCTGCTGTACAACCAGAGCTGTGAATCACCGGGCAGCACTCCCAGACATCCCTTTCCTTTCTAGCCTCTCATCCCAGGTCACTCCCAGCCTTCATTATTCCCCACATCCTGCAAACACCCCTACACAGCCTTCACCAGATGGTCTATTCAGCCTGTGTAAATATTTTATCCAGACTAATATTGCAAAAGTTCCACTTCGTGTCACTTTCTCCTCTCTGAAAAAGTCATCAGTGGTCTTTTGCATTGCTTCTAACTTGGAGTAGGTGAACCACCTTGCCTTGTACCTGGTCATTTGCCAGTTATATGACCTTGTAGGACCTCTGCTAAGCAATTTCATAGGCTGGCCCAGTTGCTGATCATAGCAGGTATTCAACACACTTCAGCCCTCTTTGATCCAACTCCAGCATCCCATTGTTGCTGTCTGTCTTTCTGCCCCCATGGTCTCTGCCATAAAGCCTCACAGCCACCTGGGGCTGTGCAATCAGACTTCTCTTTTAAGGCCCAATTCTAGTACCAGCTCTTACCTGACCATCAGAATTATCCCTGCTTTCCTCTGAGCATCCGTGGACCATTTAGTGTTTATTTACTTGTATTCTTCTTTTTGCCAAAATGTAATCAAAACTAATCAAATGAAAACCAAAACCTAAGGACAGGTGAAAGAGGGAATTGACTGAACACGTTGTACCTGAAGACTGAGTAGTCGCATCCTTTGCCTTGAAAATAAGTAGCCTTGTCTCAACACCTATGGCCCAATATCGCCCACTCCTATGATTTGGCAAGTTACACATTTTACAATTCTACTCAAAAGCAAGGATTGTGCTGTAAGCAGCTGTATACTTGGTACAATATTGTTGGAAAGCAATAAATATTTCTTGTGTAATAAGATCTATCTAACAAGGCTGACAATAAGTGATTATTATCTACCTAGCGTGGCTCTAAGCACTTTATACTAAATCCTCTCCTGAATCATATGAAATAGACCCTACTACTGACTTCATTTCACTATTTAGGATCTGAAACTGAGGTTTAGAGAAGTGAGGTAACTGGCCCAGTTCACACAGCAGTAGATGGCTATAGTGGTTGGTTGTGTCAGCTTGAGAAGTTCAGAGGCTTAACTGAATGGCTCAGCAATTCTACACCCTAGGGTGCAAGGAATGTGCCTTAGGGTAGGTTGTCACCTGGGCCGGTATAAAAGGGAAATGAGAAAGGGCTGCCTGGCTTCTGTTCTTCTGAGGTGCTCCACCCTTTGCCTTCGGTTTGACAGTCTCTTGGTTTCTAGCACAGACACCTGGGCTTCTGTCTTAGGTCCTTCACCTTCTGGCATAGACTTTTCAGCTTTTAGGTGCAGACCCATTGGCCTCCAGATACAGACTTGCATGGAACACTGCAGTGAGCTCCAGACCTTAGATTGGATCCTTCAGCCTCCAGTGTGCAGACACCCTCTGCACTCTATCTGATCCAACTCTGTGGCTGACCATCATAAGTCAATCTTGTAATTTTTTATATATTTGCATATCTTATATTATATCTGGTTTTCTAGTAAAGCCTGACTGATACAATGGCAGAGGCTGCTTGGGGTATGAATCTGAACAGTATATCTTCAAAATTTGTGCTGCCCTGCCAGCTACTGCCCGTCATGGATGGACTAACAAAATATGGTCATTTAATTATATGCCTGCAAATTATAATTGTTCAAATTCTGCAAGCAGATGTAGACCGTATTGATATTTTCTGTTTCACTGAATTTCTAAGCAAACGGATGTTAATAATCTCCTCAGTGTTGACCAGGTAGCCTCTAGTGTCCTGTGGGGTCAACTCTTCTGCATTTTAAAGTTGACCCTGCCACCTCTTTGATGTGTGGTCTTGAATAAGTCACTTAACCTTTCTTGTTTCTCATCTTCAAATTCTATCATTGGGTATTTACATAGGATTTGTTGCCATAGTAATAGAAAATAATACTGACCTATCTCTTAGGAGTGAGTGTCATGGGGATTAACTAATTTACAGCTGTGAAGAGCTTTCAACATATGAACTGCTAAACAACAGTGAGATCCTAAAGAGAATTTAAAACACCATCAGCTTGTGGAGCGTGCCCACATTTGATGCCCATCATTATATGTTTAACTATTAGTATTACTACTCATAATGAACCTTTATGAGGTACTTCAGGAGGTTGAAGTGTTTTTATGAGGGCTAATTAGTTGTTCCAACCAGCTCTATGAGGTAGGTCAGTATTTTTATCATCCCTGTTTCAGAAATGACATTAAATTGGTGCATGCATCATTAAAAAAATCTTTAACTTCTTGATATTTGGAAACATCTTGTAATTGGAGACAATTCTCATACAGGCCTCTCACCTAATATAAATTGCCCACAGTAGAGTAATGGGAGGGTGAGTTATGCTTTTGGTTCTCAACATGCAAAATTGTCAGGTCTTTTTTATTCTTCATTGTTCCGATGTTTGCACACTAATTATGTGGCAGCTGTACTAAGTTCCTTTGTGCATCAGTCAGGGTGCATTTAGAAAAATTAAGCCCCTTCTGGATAGTACAAAGAAAAGTTTAATACATATGTTTGGCATGGGCCGTAAGAGCAAGTGGGAAGATTTGTTGCTGGGAGAGCAACTATGAATAGGTCACAGCAGAAACAAGTCACTTCAGGAACCAGACTCTCTTCCTGGTATGGGGGAGCAAAAGAGAGGGGGGCAAGGTACTGGCGTCCAGAAACACTACTTGCTGCTGGGCTGGAACTCTGGAGAGAAGCCCCACTGCAGGAGGCAGAACCACAGGGAGGCAGCCAACTGCAGCGATGCAGCCACAAGACAGAAGGGAATATTCTCAGCTCTCACCTTCTGATCTCACTCTACTAGGAAGTCAGAAGCTAGGGGTCCTGGGAAATGTGGGTCAGAGGTTTCCAGTGCCAGGTTCCCATGACAGGATGAGAAGGATGGATACAGGTCCTAGAGACAGCAGGTAAGTAACCTATCTCTTGTGTAAGTTACCTGTCTTGTGTAAGTTCAATTTCCCCTGCAGGCCCAGGGAGATTCAGAAATTTCCGCCAAGGCCTCTACACCAGCAAGTGGTAGGTCTGTGACTGTAGTTCTACATTATGCTTCCAACTCCAAGTGTAACGTGTGCTCTTGATGCGATCACTGATCTCTCTGGGGCTCCCCAATGAGGTGGTGAGAATGTTCATCTCTGTCTATCTTTAAGGGCGGATGAAGACCAAATTAAATCACCTCTGTAAAAGCACTTGGTGGTTGCAAATGGGATCCACAACTGTGTGTTAGTATTGTTTGTGAATAATTTTTACAAAAGCATTTATAAAGATAAATCCAGGATTAAGATAAGGTTTTGTTCCCTTAGAATAAAGTTGAAGATCCTTAAATAAAGACTGTGTCTGAAAATTGACTGTGTGTGTGTGTGTAGTCATCTTTCCATTGGTGGTTGCTATTCATGTTGCATTATCATGGGGCTTTATAGAACAGGTGAATGTGTTATTTGCAGCTTCTAATTTATCCTTCTTATTTGTTATAAAGATTTAAAAACCTTTATAACAAGTAATGGACCTCCATTCACCTTACCTCCACTCTGTGAATGGGCCTGGTGATGTGTTGGCAGTAACATTCCTGGCTGAGTTAGCTAAGGCAAGTCATCTACCTCTCTGAAGTTTAGGTCTTTAATGAAACAAGAGTACTTGGGAGTGCTTGCCCCATCTATCTAGAGTGCGAATTTGAGGATCAGTTGTGATAACGCATGTCAAAGTGTTTGGTAAAACTTAAAGCACTACCCCAGTGCCAAGGGCTACTTCTAAGTTGCTTTCATGCCTCCTGGACTGTATTGAAACAGCTTCTGGAAATGTTGAAAAATCCTTACGAAGAAGCAAGCCTCTGTAGCATCCTATCATCAGTCATTCCCAATGTCATGAACTAACAGAATGTTTATGCCTACACTTTCTCACCAGAGACAGTGCAATCACTGTTGGGGCTTGCTGTTTTCCCAAGGAACAGCCCTATCATTTGTTTTGCTCTGAAAAAGCCTATGTCAGAATTACTCGCCCTAAACTCCTGCTTTTTATCAGTCTCATTTTTGGCTGTAGGACCCTACAGAGGGAGATAATACCCAAATTGCTTTTCATCCAACAATGAAAACAATAACAGCAAACCTAAACCAAAATACTGTACTGGACTTTAAGGGACTCATGAACTGGTAAGTGAGCAACATTGCAGGTATCCTAATACCACTGGTGGCCATTGCTGTCTCTGGGGGATTTTTCTGTTTGAGGGGAGTGAGCAACATTTTGTTCCTTTACAGGTTAAAGATGAGTCTTCCCTTTGATTTGTCTGGGTTAACAGAGACCCAGCTTCTGCTCCCCCTCCCTCTGCATGTGGCCCCTGGGAGTGAGGCCACGCAGGGTTAGAGGTACAGTTTTGATGAGGCTAGGCTGAGTGTCTCTCATTTTGGACAGCATCCGAAATGCAGAATCATTCTTCTGCTCTGACTGCTGTCCTGGCCAGCAGTTGATCTTCCGTCTAGCAGTCCTACTGTGAACTGGAAGAGGGACCCACAGAAATAGGTACTTCCAGGTTTCTGAGCATCCCCTTCCTGCCAGTGAACATCATATAGGAATCCTGTTATGCAACAGAGATGGAGGCTGTGTGGGCATCGACTAGTGCAAGGTCATGAACAAAGCACTATTATGGCCCCCTCTCAAGAATTCATGGACTGGGAAAGAGCTATGGGAGAGACCAGTTGACTTCAATTTCTCAATGCCACCGACATTTCGAAAACAATTTGTGAGTAAATAATGCAAGTCTACAAAATTAGCGTGCTTACCAAAAGGCAACTATACCCAAAGGAAAAATTTCTGTTTGAGTTTAATTGATTTAAAATTAGCGTTCCTTTCTTTTGATGGTTCCATTTTGTTTACTGGGAAAACATTTGCAGCAAAACACATACTGCGTGTATACCTGGGCATTGGTATTCTCATTGGCAAATACCCTCCACCAGATAGCCTAGATACATATTTGCCTCCGAGACCAGAATCACTCTGAAGGAACCATCTGAGTTTCCCAAGGAAAGGCCATCTTTGCTTGGTGATAACAATGCCAGTTTTCAAACTCATCTATGGATGTTACTTGGCCTCCCAAGTTGCTGAATTTGTGGAAAACAGTGGAGCATGTTCTGTTAGGAAAGTGTTACTGTGAGGCTGTGGTGCGGCTCTCCCCTTTCTTTCCTCAATTGTTTGGAGGGAGGAGAATAATGGAAGACAGGAGGGATTTATTATTTAACAAAGATTCTTTGTCTCAAACAGGTTTTTAAAATTGTTTTTATAATCCCTTTGTTAATCCGAAGGAAGAACATAGCATGAAGAGGATTCTAAGAAATGGGTATGATCATCTTAGAGAGAGTATCTAATTTACCTTATAGCTTTGATTCTTCGGACAGTTTAAACCCAAATAGATATTATATATTGTATAGTATATATGCTCATTGCTTATTCATTATAGAAAATAAAAGTAAACAGAAAGAAGAAACTAAATATTAGCTTTAATCTTACCACTCAGGGGTAATTTTTAAATGTGCCTTCTCCATATAACTTACAGTGTAATAACTTAGTGAAAATGGAGTTATGTGGGCTCTCCTTAATATAATTTTATTCACTTTTATTTGTTTATTGTACTAAATGCATACTTCTAATTCCATGTTCTACAATGATATTAGTAGTATTATAAAATGTTATGTGATGTACTAATCCAAAATTTAGTAAAATTTACTTTTCTAAACTTTAATGTTATGTTGCTAACTTGGTTTCTCTTTAAGATAAATGACTAGAAATGGAATGTTTTAAGTTAAGGAATGTGCAAACTACTTAGGCTTTCGATGTGTTGTTAAACTTCTGTCTGTAAGGTTTGTGCCAACTTTATTTTATTTTTTCAACAGCAGTATCCAAGAGTGACTATTTCCCTACACACTGACCAGCATTGCACATTTAAAAATCTTTTTGAGCTATGCGAAAAATAAGATGATGAACAGACCCCTCAAAAATGAAGCAACACTAACAAGACACTAGCAAAAGTATAACTGGTCTCTGTTTGGAATTGGATTGTTCCCCACCTTCAAATCCATATGTTGAATTCCTAACTATCCCCTCAGTGCCTGTTTGAAGACACAGGAGCAGGGCTCCTGGCCCTTAATCCAGCAGGCCTGGTGCCCTATAAGAAGAGGAGGAGCCACTGGCTTGCTCTCTCTACACGGACATGAAGGAAAGGTCACGTGAAGACAGGCAGCTGTCTGAAGCTGGGAAGAGACCTCCCCAGACATGGACCCTGACCTTGAACTTCCAGCTTTTAGAATTGTGAGGAAGTAAATTTCTATTGTTTAAGTCGCGCAGCCTGTGGTTATGCGATTTGTTATGGCAGCCTGCAGACTAATATAGTATCTTTGGAGCTTCTCAGAAAAAGTTGGGCATCCAGAATATCCACAAGCTGCATCAGGAGACATTAAAAAAGCATAGAAACAGTTGAGTAGAAATGTTGACTCGGCAGCACTGAGGTAATGTAGATGGGAATGGTGCGCTGATGAGCTAGCGGCACTGCTAGATTAGTGGCCAAGGGAGGGAATGTAGCCTGCCGTATGCTGAGAGCCAGAGAGCACAGTGGTCCCTTGATTCATGAACTTGATTCTGTCCATGATTCTGTTTGTGAACTGGGTTGAATGAGAACCAAATCAAATTCAATGTTTAGGCTCAATGTTGACCTTAAGAAGAAATTTGATTAGGTTCTTGCCCATATTGATTTGCCACCAGAATCATGTAGAGAAGGAGTTTGTGAACCAAGACACCACTGTTTTTCTTATTATTTGTCATAGCTGTTTTTCTTATTGCTGAGACAAAATACTCGATGCCCCAAATTACTCTGTCTTGTAGAGTACCGTTTGGTGCCCTTTCTTCCTTCTCTCCTGCCTCAGGAATAGGGAAAGTGCCAATACCTTTTTTTCTAAAAATTGCTCATTATTTTGCCATTTCATGAAACTGTTTCAATTGTGCTTCAAGATCAGTGCACGTCAAAAGGACAGTACATCCACGGTTAGCCCTTCTTCCCTCTCCATTCACCTCTTCCTCAGGCGCCTGTCCCTGTGCAGAGGTGAATCCTGTTGGCCACATTTCAGCACCTGACTTTTTCTTACCGAGCTCAGAAGACAAGAGAACCTAACTAGGGTGAGCAGGTAGTCTCTTGTGGAAAGTTGGACCCAGAACGAACAGATGGCTCCATTTTGTGAGTCATTTGAACTGAGCACAGTTAAGCTCTGAGGATGTGGCCACCGTAGTTGCCATGTAAGCATTAAACTGAGACTGAAGAATCAGAGACAAAGCAAGCAGCCGAGAAGCCATGTGGTGCTGGGGGGCATGAGCTAGACAGACAGCAAGAGTGGCTGCCTGGAGTTTTAAATTGCTTTTCAGTTCTGGGCTCCAGATACACAACAGCCCAGCCCCCATTGTGATTCCTGCCCTTGGATTGCATGAGAATCTTCAGGATTCTTTCTGATATATTCTTGGCTTTGGTAAAGTTATGTGAAAGAATTTCTCATCCAAAGAGATTTAGCTTTAATGTAGATGTTCTGGAAACAGCTTTTTGAATTAGTTGTTACAAGCATTTGAATAATAGGCTGGGTATAGGAAATGCCCCTGCATACATCCATCTGTTGACAGACCCCCAGGTATACCTGTCCTAAGGTCCTGCTCAGCTGTGTGGCCAAGAGACTACATTGCTGCGCTACTTGGCCTCAGCTTGTTCTTCAGCTGGAAGCTTCCTGAGAGGGCAGCACCCAGCCTGACCCTGCTGACGCCATCGTGGCATCACCTTGTGCTACGGCAAGCCCGTTTGCCTTCTCTTGTGCAGTTGTCTGGTCATGCGTGGTTTGCTAATGATGAGCTGGCAGCGAAAGCGAAGAGAAGTGGCAGCCAGCCTGGCCTTCAGAATGGAGAGAAGCGTGTTTTTTAGAGAATAAAAACATTATTTGGTAGGAGGCGTGTTCCAGCCCTGGATACTTCTCTTTCAAAGTCCTGCTGGGCTCCTTCTGTCTCCAAGTGTCTGTGATTTCCTTTGTCTCTTCCTCCCACCTCCCTCCCAGATGGAAACTGGCAGGGCCAGCTTATTTGGCGACAGGGCTCCTCAAAGACAGGTTTAGATGATAGGGTAGCCTCCAGTGCAACCTCTGGGAAGCACACTGTTAGAATAGTTATGATTACAGGAAAGTTATGGGCAGCATTTGGCAACCTTTGACACTGAGATTTTTATAGAGAAAGCCAAATGTAATTAGTGAGAGATACCAGATTCCCTCTGATACCCACTTAAAAAGAAGTTTCCTCAGCCCACAGGATAAAATGATCCTTGTTTTAGATTTACTGTTTCTTACAGAGTAGGACAGGCATCTGTTCTTACTTTTCTTTCTTTCTTTCCTCCCTTCTTTTCTTCCTTTGTTCCTTCGTTCCTTTCCCTCTCTCTCTCTATCTCTCTTTCTCTCTCTCTCTCTTCTTCTTTCTTTCTGATAAGAGTCTTATCATGTAATCTAGGCTGGCCTCAAATTCCTAACCTTCCTGCCTCAGTCTCCGGAGTGCTGAGATTACAGGCCTGCTCCGCCATGCCCTACAGGGGCCAGACTTTTGACACTTTTTCTTAAATTTCCTTCCTGCTCACCTGGGTCGTGGTCTGTCCAATTCAGCTTCTCTAGAGCCCTTGAGAGCTGACAGCTGGGATCAGCCTTCTGAGGTCACATCTTACCCTGTCATTGGGAAGGATATTGTTGTAGTAAACTTTGACAGTAACTCTGACTGTTAATGCAGTCCTCAAAAACCTAGTTTAAAACATCTCTGAGATCTGCACAGACCTCAAAATCCTTCTCAGCCAGAAGAGGGTGTTGCATCCCTGAATTTCTTTCTTCCTTTTAAACTAACCTAGGAGAACAAATGACTTTTTATTTTTATGCTATTCTCTATGCATTGATAACAATGCAATAGCAATAAAAAACTCATTTGTTGAAGACCAACAATCAAAAGAAATATCCGTAAATGCAAGCTGCTACAGAACACTCCTGGAGGCACGGAATCCACTGGCCTTTGGTGACCATATTTCTTATGTTGCTTGCTCTGGTTCAAAATGAAATGACAGAGAAAATGTAACAAGGGCCTTTCACTAGTGAGGAGCAGTGGGCGATATATTTGTTTGTACTATGGGATTGCAATTCTACTAGAAGGAACACTTGACATTTTGATGAGTGCCTCCAGGGAGAAAAGGTACTAACTTCAGAACTTAGTTTTAATTATACTAAGGAGATTACATTATTCAAAAGCATCCCACTGGTAAGGTGCAACATTTCCTGAAACAGTTTAGTGGAAAATGCCACATTAATCAGTTCAATATTTCACTCAGAAGGCTTAATGATGGGAGAAGTTTAAAGTACCATAGCATGATAATGTGGGGGGAAGAGAGAGAGAGAGAGAGAGAGAGAGAGAGAGAGAGAGAGAGAGAGAGAGAGAGAGAGAGACTGTTCTTCACTTAGAGGAAAGGGCTGAAATAGTTGTTAGTCCCTGGAGTCTTTCTCCACTAAAAGCTGGCTGGCTGTGCTAGCAACCCAGTAAGGGATCACTGTGTAGGACTCCCATTCTGAAGCAAAAGAACTCTGGAAGGGCAACAAGCACAACCGGAAAGAGGAAGTACATCATCTGCAAGCCATATCCTGCACTTACCTGTTCTCATCCTTCCTCACAGCTCACCTCTCCTCTCCCTTTAACTGGTGCAGGCTGGTGATAGGTGGCTGTTCTTCCGCTCCCTATCTAGATGGACAAAAAGTGATTGTGAGTGCATGGCATTTGACACTGAAAGGAGATGGACAAAATTTGATTCTCAAGATTCTGTCTTCTCCTCTCAACCTTTCCCCCAACTCATATTCTAATTATCATTTTAAATCTACAAAATCTGAATGAGCAGCTGGACTCAAAAAGTTTGCATTTAACACAGAGACTTTGACCCGTATGTGCCCCCATACATGGGTATTTGGAAATGCTGAAGGACTTAGTGGTGATGGAAGGTGGAAATTCAATCCAGATGCGGTTTGTAAACATACAAGTTAGACTGTGGTTAGCTGAGGTAGAAGGACAGTCTCTCCCCAAATAATCAAGGTCAGTTATCCACAAGGGGCCATAGTCTAGCAACTTGTTACAAGTAACTGTAAGGCCACAGGGGCCTCATGGCCATAGCCAGTGAAATGTTACATTCTAGAGTGGAAGCTGGCTAGGGAACAAAAACAGTATTTGTGTGTATGCCATGGTTTGGATGTCGTTTGTCCCTCAAGCCTGATCCCCAACGTGAGTACTGAAGGGTGCTGAGACCTTTAAGAACTGGAGCCCAGTGGGAAGAGACTGGGTCAAGACCGCTCTCAGGAAGGGATTCATAATGGTTGATTAGACCCGACGGGAGTGGGTTGTTATAAAAGCGTGAGCTCAGCTCTCACCACTTGCTTATTGCCTCTCTCCCATATATTCCCGTCCTCCCCTGTGTTGTGGTGCAGCCAAAGGGCCCTTGTAAGATGTTGGTACCATGATATTGGAAATTTCTAGCCCCAGAGTCACAAGCCAAAATCAATCTCTTTCTTTCTACAGTCTTCAGCAATAAGTATTTTGTTATGTCATAATTAAGACAATTAGTTTATTTTCTCTTTAGATTTTATCACAAGCTGAAGACCTGTGAATTAAAAATTAAATGTTAGGATGAGAAGAAAATAGCTCAGTTATCGAAAATATACACTGATGTGATATTTCCCTGCCCTGTTTTTTTCCTCCGTTCCCTAGTAAATGTTGCAACAGGTTTTCCCCACGTATGTGCTATGGGTTCCTTTCTTTTGTGCATGTAGGAGCTGCCTTTGTATTTCCTTCAAAGCTCTTATCTTGCGCGACACTTTTTGTCCTCCTACTCACCACCTTATTTCTTTTCTGTCTGGCAAGTCCCAGGGTAGCTCTATTTTCTGTGTATTCCCTTCTCTATATATCCTTCCTGGGAACTTTCTCCACCAGATGGCATCTAGCCTTGGTGCTCTCTGATATATTAGCTTGCTTTTCCTACCACAGGAATTCCTAACATTTTAATGGCAGCACTACCTTATTCTTGCTCCAGTTTTGCTTCTGAGGCCGTATAAAAATTGTAATAACTTTTGACTTTGCTTTAAACTGTGTATGATGGCTCATGTGATCTTTAACAATATCCCAGGGAAACCAATATGTATGTTTTCACTATTCAAAATATAGCTGCTCTGATGGCCAGGCTGGTACAGGGTACACATGCTTGAAGGGGACCTAAGCAGCAGTGTTTTTCCTTAGGGATTTCTCCCATCTTGACGGTGTTTGGAAGTCACAAGTGGATGTCACTATTTTATGTTGCTCACTTACTGTCACACAAAGTCCTTTGTCAGTCTCTACCTAATTCTTTAAATTAGACTGAATGGTTTGATGACCCCCTCATTTGTTTCTTTTTGCAAGCTCTGGAGCCTAGTTCTCACACAGCAACCGGGATGCTGAAGCCCACAGAGTTACTGCTTATTCCTTGTCTTGATCATGGTTTTATAGTTTTAGGTTACTGGGTGCTGTTGTACTCTTCAGATGTGGTTGATTCCCTTGCTGGGTTTTTGTTGAATTAGTTTACAAAGTCTCGTAACCATACCCTCGTCTTACTAAAACGGGTAGAAGCGTGGAACATGTAAGGCAATTAGAAAGCAGAAGTCTAAATGTCTAGTTGCCTAGGAATTGCTAGATACAGAATAGCAGCTACCATCAAACTCTTGAAATATAGAATGTTCATGAATTATTTTAAAATGTCTGATATTATATGATCTGATATCTGACATAGTGATATGTGTGCCATATAGTTGCACACACTGACATAAAGAAGTCTTTGTGAGTTTAAAATAGCTGGCTTCATCGGCATAGATTCTGGTGGGAGAAGGTGAAGGACACCGAACCATCTATACCTTATACCAAAATCCAAGGCGCCTGGATTTTGATTCTGTAAGTGCCCCTCCCAAGTGTGTATTCCGCAAGTACCTTTTATGCCTCTTGAACTGTTGCTGGCTTTGACGTGAGCTGGTGCTGGCCGCTCTCCTGCCCTGCTCCCATCCTGATGTCTCTTGCCTTATTACCTTCACCACTTCTGACACGGTCTCACTATCATCACAGCCGTTCACTGAGGCTTATCGGCCTCTTATTGGGCAGTGCCCAACTATTCTCAAAAGCTGAATCTCAGGCAGTTCTTGCATTCCAAAGAATTTTTCCGTGACTTTGGGCTTCAGGAAGATCAATTTGATTCACACTATGTGCGTTCACGCTGCCTGGCTCTGTCTGTCCGCCTGTCTTTCCTTCAGTGTTCTCCCTTATTCCTTTGTTTGGTTTCTGCAAAACCATGTACTTACCTGCTGTAAAGATTCTGTAACTACAAGAATATTTAATTATTCTTGTTCAAGTTGTGCATAACTTTTCTTTTGTGTGACGAGTAAGTCAAGGAAGTGAAAAATATTTGAAGTTGTATTTTAAAGTAAGTTCTGTTAAATTCCAGAAAATGCTACAACTGCTGTAATTTAATGTGTTTTATTATTGCAATGCCGCTGCACAGTTTCATTACTTTTTGATAAAATTTTAGAATTACACAATTATCAAGTGGTATAACTATGGTTCTCAACCTCAGTGTACTTGAGAGATATCTGGGAACATTTTAAACTGTAACTGAAGCCACACCCCCAGAGGTTTTGATTCAATTTGGTCTGAAATTTAAATGCACTTTTCTAATAACTCTGAGTGTCATTATGGAGAAATAGGTCGATAATGCTGAGATTTGAACATACACCAAAATTTAACAACCTTGCTTGGTACTGGTTCACTTTGTGTTTCTCTGATTGATCTGAGCTTTAATTTATAAAATGTGGTTTGCTTCACAGTGTACCCTAATATTCTCCAAAGCCTGAATTTAAAAAAATGCTTATTTAAAATTTAAAAAATGAGCATTTTAGAAATAGCCATCAATGCCCTTTATTTGAGATGTAAAGTTTTTTATCAGTCACTTTTTCTTTCTGACGGTAATCCTAACCAAGGCTTATGATTGATTTGGGGAATGGTCCTTCTCACCTTGGGGTGTCCATTACAATTGTAACAAAACCCACATAGATATTATGACACAGCAGTTGCATTTCTAGAAATGTTTTGCAGAAATAGTTGTATGAGGATTTTCACAAGAGCGGTGAGTGCAATGAAGATAAAACTAAAGAACAACCAAACCCAAAATGACTTATAGTGGTTTAATATGATTTGGAACTCTACGCAATGGAGAATAGGCAGTTTGTAAAAACGGTTTATGTGCTGTGTCTGGGAAAATTGCTCATAATGGGGTTTAAGTAAAAACAAGAGAGAAAAACTGAATAGTATGGTGCTTCCCTCCACCTTTTTGTATGAAAAGAGAATATTCATGTGCATGTGTGTGTACACTGTGTGTGTGTGTGTACGCTGTGTGTGTGTGTACGCTGTGTGTATGTGTTTATATATAGGTGTTTATATACACGTATACAAGCAAATGGAATGCTAAAGAATTCCCACATTGCTACTTGGGCTTTTCCGGGAGAGTGTGGTAAAGAGGTGTAAGGAAGACCTACTTTCGTGGTTATTACTGCATTGTTTCACAGTTTGTTTAAAAAAAACTGTGCTGCTAAATAATTAAAAACCAAACGAAAAGGATAGACAACCAAAAATAAAAATGGTTTCAGGGTCAGGCCGGCCCCTCCCCACCACGCTCTGTGAGGCGGACACACGGTGGAGTGCAGGGACAGGCGGACGTCTGTGCCACTCCTCCTGGTACTTGGGTCCCTCTTACCTGCCAACTCTCCCACTTTTGAGGGCCAAGTCAGACAGCCTTCAGAGGGGCCAGCCTGGAGGCCTCAACAGCTGCCCTGCATCTGGCAGCCTGCGGCGGGTCTACGCAGGGCGTGGGTGCATTGCAGGGTCTAGGCATAGCTGAGTCTGACCCTTTGGAGTCTGGAGCGGTGAGGGTGGGGGGCTTTCAGACTTCTCACTGCAGGTCCAAGCACAAAGCCATGTGGTCCTGCTGTTGTCCTCAGTGCACAAGGCACCACTCACGAGCACCTCCAGCATCGCCTGTAGGTCTTCTAGCCTATTCTTGCCCAATTTCTCAATATGACAGCCTGAGGCAGTGTTATTCTTGCCCCCACTTTACAGATCTGGAGACTGAGGCACAGAAAGACTGCAAACTTTGCTCGTAGTCACATAAACAGCAAGGGACAAAGCCATGGTTTGAACCAACAGGATTTGTTGCTTTTGTCTGTCCTGTTTGAGCCACACTCTTGCTACGCTACCCACAGCTAATATGTTGGAGTCAGGAAGCAGTCTGTGAAGACGAAAAGGAAGGTGTGCTGATGGATGCAGAGCTCCTTCCTTAGGGACAAAAAAACCCCTTAGAGTTTAAGGTCAGTAAGATAACGGTATAAAGCGTACAATTTCAATGGAGCCTATCTATAAAACTATATTCAGACACATCACTTACCTAAATTGCAACTTCATTTGTTTTAAATTGTCAAATTATGATTGTATCTACTTATGGGGTACAGAATGGTGTTACAATTTATGAAAACAATCTGGAATAATTAAAGTTAATTAGCATATCCATTTCTTCAAATACTTTTTTGCGGTGAGAATGCTTGAAATTTACTCTCTTTGTGATTTTGAAGTGTACAGCACACTATGCAATAGAGTGCAAATGAGTCCAAGAAAAAATCCCCAACAATTTAATCCTCCTGCGTAAATGGACTTTGACCGTTTGACCCCTTGACCAGAATCCCCCCTTCCTCTACCCTCATGCTCTGGTAAGCATCATTCTAGCCTTTACTCATATTATAAGGTTTTGTTACACTTGGCTTTGGTCATATTTTCTGAGTGTTCCCTGGAACATGGCCTTTCAAAGTCCACGCACAGAATTTATTACATATAAGAAAGGCGTTGTAGCATAGTTATGAAAATGCAGACATGACCCAGACTCCCTGAATTTGAATGTTGGCTTATCTCATTACATATGTGACCTTAAGCACATTTCTTGATGGCTCTGTGCCTCAGTTTCCCTCTGTGTAAGTTTCCTAATTTGTACAAGAGTAGTACTTCTCTTGTGGGGACATTAAGTACTTAGAACAGCCTGGCACAGGGGAAATGGTATAAAAGTAGTTGTTAAATAATTAAAATAACTTGGGATGAAGTGCAGCACAGCAAAATTGTGTAGAATCTAATTTACTGGTGTTTTTTTTTTAAAGCAGAGAAAAGAGTAAAGAAACCTGTATTTCTTAAACTTCTATTCTCGGGTACTAACTGCAGACTTTAGAATTTCCAGGTAAGTGAAAATCTCCTAATTCAAGCAGATGATCGCAATTTCCAAGAAATAGCCTCTGGGTCCACAGAGAGCTGGGCTTAATAATGAACGAAAGCAGCCCCCAAAGCCAGCATGCTCTCAGTAAGGTATGTGAGCTTCAGGGGCTGGGTCTGAGGGACTGTGGAGTTTGCTGTCCGCTCCGAGTTGTTAATGCTGCTATTAGCCTTGAGACTTCCTGCTCTCACACAACTCATGTCCGTGTTTTCCTATTTTAACCTTCTACGCATCTCCTCCAAATTTCGTACTTACACCTTACCCCGTGCTTTTGCTGTGTTTCGCATTCTTCGGTGTTAGTGTCTTTAGGGCATTAGGCTGTATATTTCCCTGTAAGAAATAGGAGCAATCTTCAGATTTCTGGCTGGAGCTCCTTTCAGCCTTGTCCCTACTGACGTTTGGAGTTTCATTTTGTTCTAATTGTCCCCAGTGGTGCAAACAGGCACGCAGTCGGCCTTCCCCAACAGATGCTGAACCTCCACCCTCTTTTCTTCCTAGAAAATGGAATGAATCCTGGGGGCAAAGATTAGCTCCTTTTAAACAGTGGGCAGAGTTGAGGGGGGAATTACAACACCTACATTTTATCTTCACCTACTGGCTATTGCTTTGGCTTCTGCTGCTGTTAGTAGGAGGCTCCTTAAGGTGGAAGGAAGAGCAACATCTTCCTGTAGCACTGGCAAAGCCTTGGGGATCACTCCTGCTGAACAGGAACTATAAAATGTAAAACAGCATCATTAATAATAACACTTTTATGACGGTAAATAGAAGCAAGTCCGCCAAGTTGCTTTACTCGCTGAGCCGCTCACTGGCCTCCTCGAGGCAGGGAGCCTGTGGTGTCTTCTCTCTCCTTTTTCTTTATTGCTCATCTTGTATTCTATAACGTGTTCCTCTACAATTGCCATAAGCAAATCATTTAACCCAGAGGAATAATCCTTGGAAGGTGATGCCACTGCAAACATATCTGTGGCTATAAAGACCAGCCATGCACAAACACCCAAAGGAAAGGACTTACAAATATGAAGTGCTATATCAATAGCAAATACTGCCACTAATTGATAATAACAATATACATAGTGAGCGCTAGGCATGTAGGGAGCCGGGTTTTAAGGGGCTAGGCAAAATGAACTAGGCCAGGAGAGATGAGAGCTGGATTTCTGAGCCCCATCTACGCAGCAGAACTACACAGCAAAAGCACCAGTTTCATTTCTGGTGTGGTACTTTGTGTGACAAGTTCTAATGAAAGTCCAAGGTTCAGTGAGGTATTAAAAGCAAGTTTTAATCTCACATGATTGCACTATCTTATTCATTAGTTGCATTATAATGGAAGGTAGAGAAAGGAGGTTCTGGCAGAATGTAAGCGTGTGTAGGTGGTTCCCCTTCCGCTCTGTCTGCTGTAGCTTACCTTAGTGATATGCCCTCTGAAACTCAATGCAGCGAAGTAGGAACCTCTGGAATGTCAGAGAGGGGGAAAATGTGCTTAGCAGTTCAGCCCATGACGGGATCTGAATTCTGTCTTCATCGCTTACTGGTTGGGTATTTGGAAAAATTGTATCAACTCCTTGCCTCTCAGTTTTTTATCTATAAAAGACCTATTGCATAATTATAGGTGAGATTTAAATGAAAAATATACTTAAAATCCAGAACAGGGCCTGGCGTATAAAAGCAGTCACTAAATATTACCTACGTTTTATACTCTTATCTAAAATAGGCACAACCCATGTTACTGACTTAGAGATCTGAAAGAAAACCACGTCTATTTTCAGGATTCCAATTAAATGACCTGAGAGGTCTCACCAGCAGAATCTCCTGCTTCTGCCCTCCTGGGATTTGTAGAACCCAAGCTCAGTGGTGCCCCCTGCGGGTGCGAACTTGTTAAAGTTCCCCTTGGCAACTTCTGTGTGAATTAAAGCGCATTAGGCGGCAGAACCTGAGAAGTCAAAGGTCACTGGGTCCTTTACCTCATCATTCCTCAGATTCAGTGTGACAGTGTCTGAAGAAAGTGGCTTCTCTCTACTTCTCATGGCAATTTTACTCCAGTCGTCTGAGTTGGTCACAGAACCTTAATCAAGGACGCCGTGACGGGTTCTAATAACTTTGAATTTCCCGGGAAGAAGTTGAGGGTTTCATTCTGCTGAGGTCTGAATGTTTGTGTCCCTTCTTCCCCAAATTTATGTGCTGAGTTTCTAATCCCCCAGGAATGGTATTAGGAGGTGGAGGATTTGGGGACATAATTAGGTTAGGAGGGTAAAACTTGCAAGAAAGGAGTAGTGCCTATACTAACCCACCTTCAGTGGCTATAGCAAAACACCTGGGGCTAGATAATACAGAAAAAAGGAGGTGTATTTAGCTCACAGTTTTGGAGGCTGCAGGTTCAAGTAGGTGCTAGCTCTGGCAAATGTCTCATGAAATACAGTATCATGGTGGGAGTGTGTATTGGGGGGAGATCACATGATAAGACAGGAAACCTGGGCAGCAGGGAGGGGCTGGTCCTGTTCTTGCTCCCTTATGATGATCTACTCTCCTGAGGACTAACACACTACGTGAGAACTAAATTAGTCTCCTTCAAGGGCATTTGCTCTGAGTGAACTAATCATCTCCCAGTAGGCTCTACAAGATTCCACCACCTTCCAACATCACCATAGAGAGCCCTTTCCAGCCCTTGTCGTGGCCCAAGAAGTTTGTACTTGCAATCCCAAGAAAAGTTACTGGAATTCCAGTGGGTTAATTCCAATCGACCACTTCCAGTGCAACCCATGGTGAGAATAAAGACACTAAGGCATATTTGTAGTTATGGGGAGCCAAGGGGTCCTAAGTCCAGCCATATTGATGGCCACCTGGAACAAAGGCCTTGACCCAAGGCTGGACCCGGGCTTCATTCATTCATGAAGAAATGAGTGGCTTGAGGATGAGTGACTGTGAGAACTGTGGGAAGTAGGTGAGTGCTATGAGCTGGGCCAGGTAGGAGGACTGAAATCACCTCAGCAAATCAGCAAATGCAGAGAGAAGGATGTGCAGAAAGAGTAACCTTCATAACACAATTGAGATAGTATCTAATGTTTTGGGGTTGATGCTTCAGATCTCATGTGTAATATTTGAAGCCCCAGGATGTCATAGCCTCTATCCCAAGACTCCATCCCAGCCGACAGTGTGGAGCATTGGCTCACACATCCTCCGCCTCATCCTGGCTCACTCATGGGAACAACAGGGGGTCTGGGGAAACATGCCTGCCATCTCCAAAGATTACCATCAGTACCTCAGCTAGACGGATATGCGTTGCTTAAAGCCAATTGAAGGGATAAGGAGAAGTCCTAGCCAGCTCTGTACATATCAATACTTGGAAATAGGGTTAGGCTCAGCCAAAATGGAGGCAACTGCTCCTCTTTCAAGGAGAGTCACCTACGTCCGCCTCCACACATCATCACGGTGAAGACCAAGCTTCCAACACATAAATTTTGGGGGCAAAATCAAACCATACCCAAACCAGAGCAGGGTCTTTATATGACTAAGAGACGTTAATAAGCTATGTCTTTCTGCCACGTGAGGACATAGAAGATAGTACTGTCTATGAACAGAAGCCTCAACAGACCCAACATCTGCTGGTCCCTTCGTCTTCAATTTTCCAACCTCTAGAGCCATGAGAAATAAATTTATAAGCCACCTAGTTTATGGTATTTTGTTACAGCAGTTCAAAAGGACCAAGGTTCATCCCTCTCCTGTAAGAAACACCTGCTCTCATGCAAATTTGCTTACTTTCCCTTAGCTTGGAATATTAACAGTTCATTTATCAGGAAAAAGTAAATGTTCTGCCTTACCAAACACCCTGCTGCATTCTTACTTTAAAGTCTTCCTTGACTGATAATGGTTTTCATGGATTATCAGCACTGAGGGAATGTTCTGAGAGCTGTCAACAAAGCATCAAGGAGAATGAGTGAATAGCAAGTCTCATTTCCTTGTGAACTTTAATTGATTGTGTATTTCAACAACTCTACTTCTTCAAGAGAAGGTAAAGAGGAATATATTTTCAGGAAGAGGAAACATCTTATCCACTACAAATATTTATTGAGATCTACTATAGTATTTTGAGTCCATTTGAAGACAGCTAGCATATTTTGAATATTTCTCCATATGTGAACATTTACATAGTAAAAGCTCTACAGTATAGTACCTATCTGCTTTGGACAGTTTACTTTTACAAAATCCCAAAGTCATTTATGTCCCATTGTTCCTTTAGCAATTGCTGCATATTGAATCACATCAAAATGACTCAATGATTATCTTTCATGACTTTGGGTTGGTTAGGTTCAGCTGGGGGTTCCTGTTCCCTGTGGGGTCAGCTAGAGCTGCTGCTATCTGGGGGCTCCACGGGGTGGCAGGGTCTAAGATCCTCCCTCCACATGATCTGCATATGGACTTGGCAGGTGTTTTCTATCAGAATCCCTTATTCTCCTTGAGGTGCCCTTTCTACGGGGCTTGGGCTCCTCACACCATGGCATCTTCATTCCAAAAGAGAATGTTCCAGTGGGAAAAGCCCCTGGTGTGCATGCACGTACCAAACCTCTGCTTACACCTTGCTTGGTAGATAATAGTCCCAGTGGCTAAAGCCATTCATGCAGCCAAGCCCAGAATGTAAGTGAGGACTAACTACATGCGGGCGTCAATACTGGTGGTTTTATTCATTGAGGTCCACCAAAGTGATAGTTGACTACATCCAGAAACTCCTAAATTCTAAGAGCATAATGACAGTCTTGAAATTTCAGGGCTAGAAAGGACACTAGAGATTTTATAAAAGAGCTTCTTTGTTTTATAAACAAAGAGACACAAACTCAGAGAGAGGGGCTGTTTTGTTGTAAGAATAACTGTGAGCCATGCTCTCTGTGAGGGTCATCCTGGCCTTGGGCAGGTCCAGCTTCTGCTCTCCCAGGCTCACTGGCTAGGGGGCAGGCCTACAGACTGGGTCTCCCAGGCACTTTAACCATGCGCTTCACCGCTCCCCACTGCTAACTAAGTGTGTAGTGACTACATGACAATTAGCTTCAGATTCTAACCTACCACGCAGTTGTCATATTTTAGTGTATTCTTTATGGCACATTGGATTTTCTCACTAACCAATGTGTGCTCCTCTAATCCTTCCTGGCTTATAATACTTGGAGAGAGCTTTATTATTTTAAACAATTATAAGTATTTATCGTTACTCAAATCTTTTGTGAAATACTTTTGTTCATGTCTATTATTTACATGAAGCCAAGTCCCTTGTCAGGATACAAGCTCTAATGATGCCATTGCTCTTGTAGGAAAATGTAATGCACTTTTCAGTGATTCACTTTATGACAGGGTCTCCAGGAATGCACGGCTCTGCAATAAAGAGCCAGTGGAGACTGCATTCTCTGGAACTTCTTGCCAGTTGCCTGGCACAGTAGGACCCGTGTTTGTAAAGTAGCTCTACTCTTTTGGTTGACATGTGAAATACGAGCTAGGGAACAATACTAGATTTCCCTGAGATAGTGTGGGTGTGGATAGGGAGCAATGGGAAGTTCTATGGCTCTCTCAGCGATTCTGTCAGTCAGGTCTGTCAGTAATTTCTTGCCACACACTCTATCTCTTCCTCCCCAGGAATATAATGACAGTTATAAAAGTGAGTGGCCAGTGCAATAAGTGGTATTCATAGGTGCGCTGTGGGTGGCTGAGGCAGGCTCTGGTCCCGGAAGGCATTCTGGTGGGAGTGACGTTTTGGGTGGGTGCCGACGAATGTGGAGGAGAACTGGGCAGGTGAAAGGTTCCCACATCTTCCAGGAAGAGGGGACAAGATGCACAGAGAGCTTGGGGCTATTGGAGTGAACAGCTCGCATGTGTTGAGGAGCCAGTGGGAGATTGAGGAGGATGAGGGGGGCCAGCAAGGCCTGAGACAGCAGAGGTATATGTGAAGTCCAGGTCACAAAGGTTCACACCTTTGAAGAAATTTAGGCTTGTCTCTCTAGGAAGTGGGATGGTGACCTGTTCAGGTTTCTAGTTTAAGAACAGCCCCTTTGGCTGTTTGGAGGATGAAATGGAGGCAAGCAAAACTGGAGACAGGAGTCCTGAAGAGAGATTTTGTATCTGGCCAGCAGAAGACATTGTGTTAGGTTGACATCAGTTGGTGGTGGTGAGAGCTATTTATGCTTCAGAATCAATGGACTATTGAGATGTGTGAGAGTTCTAAGTTAAGGGACCAAAGAAGAAATAGGTCTTTTGTTCTGGAACTGAGGAGACAGGCATAGGCCTGGAGAGTTCAGTTACCACCTTATAGATGGAAATGAAAGCCATGAGAACATGACTTTATTTGGGAAGGTAAGAGGATAGGGGCTCCGTGAAAACTCTAGGGATTTTTTTTCAGGGTACAGTCCTATCTCCTCTGACAGGGGTACTCTTGTGTTATGCTTAGGAATAATGTGCAGTGATTTCCACTTAACATATGTTTGCAAAAATGGATTCTGTGTTAGTCAGCTTTCCATCACTGTGACAAAATACCTGAGATAAATAAACTTAAAAGGAGGAAAGGCTTGTTTTTGGATCCTGGTTTCAGAACTTTCACTTCATGGTTACTTGGCTCTGTCATTTCCTCCCCAGTGTGAACTAAGTGTGTAATGACTATATTATAGTTACGTCATTAGACACAGAGGAAGTACATGGTGGAGGAAACCTGTTTTCCTTACGATAGCCAGGAAAAAAGGAAGGAAGAGGCAGTCAGGATCCCCATATCCTCTCAGGGCCACGCCCCCAGTGATCTAACTTCCTTCCCTAGGCCCCACCTCCTAAAGGCTCCACCACCTTCTGGTAGCACCAAGGGCTACTTGCCAGGCCTTCAGCTGATTAGATTTGGGGGGACATTTGAGATCCAAATAGTAGCAGGTAGTAAACAGAGTAGACGATTTCTAAGGTCAGTTTCATAACCAAGCGTTGCAGCGTGGGGGGTAACTCAGCCGCCCTGTTCCTCGTGGACGCTCTGATCTTCCAGTCCTTTGCATTCGCAGGATACGTTCCATTTCTCTTTGCCATTCCCACTTTCTAACTGGCCTAAAACACAGCCTAGAGCCGGCTCACTACTTAAACCTCTCTCTCTGAAAAGTAAGGGTTAGCACAAGACATTAAAATGCAGACCTCTCTTGCCCTTTAATGGTGGGTGCTACCAATTCTGGGGAAGCAAGGGGCCAAGGTCTTTCACAGGCTCCCAATTGATTCTCTCTCCTCAACTATGGGTCTGTGGTCTTTTTGCAGGACCTGAAACCAACTCTCCCGATGACAACCTTTAGCTGTGGGGAGTTCAGGCGGTAGCACACATGCTCCCCAAAGAGTGGTTGGCTGTGGGAATCAGTATGGAGATTCCTCAAAAAATTAGGACTAGAGATTCCACTTGACCCAGCTATTCCCCTTCTAGGTATCTTCCTGAAAGAATTAAAAGCATCACACCACAGCAATATATGCACACCCATGTTTGTAGCAGCACAATTTGTAATAGCTAAATCTTGAAAACAACTGAAATGCCCATCAGTTGGCGGGTGGATAAAGCTGTGGGGTTTTTGTACAATGGAGCACTACTCTGCCGTGGAGAAGGATGAGCTTGAGACATTTCTAACTAACTGGATGCACCTCGAGGCCATACTCTTAAGTGAAATAAATCGGATACATATATGTAAATACTGCACTGTTTCTCTCGGGGGTGAGAAACTAAAAATGTAAATAAGGCCCCAAATGTATAATAGATATTGCAAAATGGGAAGAAAATGTTCCAGTGGGCAGGAGAAATAGGAAAGAGCAAGGGGAAAAGTAAAAAAACAGAGAAAGAGAAGGAAGAAATGGAAACAAAGCTTTTGTCAATGGGGAGGCGAGGCAGGGTTGAAAGGGGGGTAAGGAAATGGAGAAAGGGAGGCCCACCGTTGTCCTCATAGCGCGTCTCCACTGGCTTTTCTTTTTCTCCACGATCTGGGGACACAGCCTGCCCACAATCACAAGTCTTCTGCAGAGTGCAGCCAGATCTTTCCTGGGAAAGTTAGTGTGCAAGGCAAAATCTGCGCAAGAAGTGACCCTTGGAAGCACTGGGAAGAGAGCTGCACTGCAGATGGGCAGCCCTCCTCATCGTGCCTCGCAGAGCCCGCTGACCCTTCCAGTTAGGAGCAGATCACCGTTTCCTACGCAGAGCACTGAAGGAAGAAGCTGCGCTGGGCTTAGGTTTATTTTCACTTCAGAGTTCCATTCATTGGCTAAGGCACAGAGACTGACCATTATGGCAGAAGTGGCAAGAGCCCTGTTTGTATCCACTCCCGGGGCAGAGCTGTCTTCGCTTTCCCCCACTTCCCATAGCCCCCGCCCTGCCCTCTCCACTGCTCTCTCTCCAGGTGTCTGGGGAGAGTCCTTTGAATTTCACGCAAAGCCCGCGGGGTGACCGCAGCGCTATTGTGCAAAACAGTTCAGTTTCTTACTGTCAAGAACTTTACAATTCTAATAATAGTACAGTTACATTTATCTTTGTAGGAGCAACAAGCTCATTAAAGTGCTTTTTTTCCTCAAAAAAAGAAAAAAGGCAGTATGATCTCAAAGCGAACCTCAAACCTCGGAGAGATGGAAAATCTTTGGGCAGCTCTGGAGCACGCCCCCTTCCTCTCTCCAGCTTGTGCCCACGGAGAGGGTAACGGAGGCTGGCTTCTCTCCTACCGAGAGTTCCAGGGTAAAATTCTGCCCTCCTAGCTTCAAGCTTAAGATCGGCACCCCCACACCACATCTGCGGGCGCTGTCCTAGGAACTATCGAGGTATCAGCAAATTCATTCCTTGCAATAAGCGTGTAAGGTTTATTACTTATTATTATTAAGGATTGCTACTATTATTATTACTCTCATTTCACAGAGGAGGAAACTGAGGCATACAGATGGTAAGAAACTTGTCCAAGGTCACATGGCTAAAGCAAGATCCAACCCAGAAAGTATGATGCCAAAGCCTGTGCTTTTAACTCCCAGGTTCTCCGGTTCCCACTTGGTATTTAATGCGTGGACCTTGTTTCTAGTTGCCAGTTTCTGTGGGTGCACTGCGTCTCTCACTTGGATTATGACCTCCTTCAAGGATTAGGATGCACATATTTCCAAGGTACAGAGGATTGTGCCTTGGATAAAACAGAAACTTGATGAATACTTATTACATGATAAGTGAAAAAGTATAAACCACTATGAGTTATTTGATTCTCTGGGTATGATTTGAACTTAGTTAAGTCTAGTGTTTTCTGTCATGAACATAGCAGTCATGGTTCACCAAATATTTTAATGTGATTTGATTCTTAAGACACCTCAGAGATGGGATTGAAGCGATATTATGCCTGTCTATTTTACAGCTCAGAAAACCGAGACCTATACTAAGAAGTCAGCCTGCCGCTGTCACATCTGTTGGGCTGGACCCAGTAAAGCACTTCCCGTCATATAATGTTCCACTGCAGATTTTTCTAAATTTCGCTCAAACTAATACAGGCCCAGGTCTGCCTCTGGGCGTGTCCACTAGCGGAACCAGGATGTTTCACTGTGAGTGGATGTGAATGGCAGTGCTAGAGGACCAGGGAGGGCCAGCGTGGAGTGGAGGGAGTGCTGTTCACACAATGGATTCCCTGTCTGAAGAGCGGACAGTTCCCTCCTGATGACCATGAACACAGGTTTCAATTAATGCCGCACCTACTCAGTGCTGTCTTCATTTGCTGATGAAGATCAAGGGGTGGGACAAATACCAGAAAACACAGGAAATTATTTTAAAGAGAGGAAATAAAAACACAGTGGAATCAGTCATGTGGAGATAACCAGGATGCAAATCAGAGAACTTTGTTTTGGAGGGGAGAAAGTAAAAAAAGAGGAAATACTTGCTCTAGTTGATGAGAAAAATTCAAATCAAGCCAGAACTCGAGGTGGCAGGCCTTGTCTGGAAGCTCCTTTTGTTTACAATGCAGGTTTTCCCCTTTATGAAGCAGATGCTTATACAAGCATTGCCAGGGTTGTCAATAATACTGTAACATTTGCCTTCCATCCCTTTGTTGCTCAGGGAACATGTTGGGTTTCGGCACATTTAGCTTTGCCATTTACTTCATAAATCGCAGCTGTGGAGTGCTACAACTAAGTCGATTTTACTGAGAATAAAAATGTGAGAAAAAAAACTCTCCTAACAACCTTTCCAGCAATCATGGGCTTGAAATACTTTTGGAGTATGTGTGTGCATGTTTTCCAAACAACTTGGTTTCAGTACAATGACGCTTCAATAAGAATCTTCCTGCAAATTTAATTCAAAAGGGAAGGCTTTGTTGTTATTAAACACAATGGCAGTTTGTACATCTCCACATCATTATGTTGCTTCTCATTATGGTAATTCATTTGCTTCTGCTTTGTATGGATATCAAATAAAAATCACTCTCGCTCCTGGCAAGTGATTGCCATTATGGAGACACCCAGGGAGCCCAGCTAAGCGGTGCTTGGTGTCATAGCAAACACAATTAGCAAAATGGCATCCAGAGTGCCTTTATGGAGTTGCCCGGTGGTAAGTCTCTGCTTTTTCTGTTTTACGGGGCTGTAGGTTACTAGGTTCTGCAGTGCATCTTCTCTAGTTTCATCTCTGTACTATTTTCTATTCAAGCGGAACAGTGTGAGGACTTTGTGTGAATTTTCTTTTTTCTTTTTTGTTTTTTGATGGGCTCCTCCTCAGCACTGGCTGGGCTCAGGCAGCCCGGGGTTATTTAGCTGTGTAGGTGCCCACATTTCTCTAAAGAGCGGTCAAGGACAGTGTCACCCAGTGTTTACTCTGAGATCATTGTGAAGTTTTTTTTCTTTCCTTTTTTATTTCTCTCTCTTGGCAGTTTTCGCCAATTAGAGGTTATTGAGTTGTGTTCAAGGTTAAGAAAATCTTAAAGGTCATTATTAATTACCTCCGTATTTATAAGAAAACAAATTTATACTCTTCCGCAGTGCAAGAATTTGAGATGGGGCAAAGGTTGAGGCTTTGGAAGTACAGGAACCTCAGCCAGTGGTGTATTAGTCAATGCGCTGACAGCACTGGCTGCCTCATTGAGCTAAAAGACATAGATGCAGTCCTTGGCAGAGCGGTGAAGAAAAAGAGGGTCTGGATTTAGTTGGATGGTTCCTTTATGCGGAGACACAGCGTTGTGCCTGTGTTTCATACTTATTTAGAGCTCACATTCATTATTCTCAGAGGCCTTTTTGGTGATCAAGGCAGAAATGATCATTTTACCCTCTCCAGGCCACTGTGGCCCTCTCCAGGCTACAAGGCATTGTGTGCTTTGGCGAGTTTTACCCAGGCAGCCATTCTAGTTTTGGCTTCCTCCCCTTCTTCCTCCCTTTTCTTTTCTGCTTCCTGTTAAGAGAATCTCTAGCCACATGCCCTGGAATGATTTCTTCTTAGCTCCAAGAAGTTAATCATCATTGGTTTAAGTTAATCAGAGAATCAGAATCCTTCCTCCAAGTGATTATTTCAGGCATGAGTTTGAGATACAGTCGTGGTCAGTGAGACTTGAGCGACACTCTCAAGCTGGGGGACTTCTCAAGCAATTGTCCAATTATCCTCTCTTATGAAAAGAAATATATGCTAGAGAAGCTTTTTTTTCGAGGCAATTCATGATAGTGATGATAAAGACAATAGGCAACATGGCCCAGCAGAAGCATAAGAATAATCTAGATTTTTGATGTGTCATTGAGTCACTGAAGTAACCTACGCCGAGGTCTTTCTACCACTGGACTTATTTTGGTAAGACCACCTTTCATGTTATAAGGCATTATTCATGATTTTCTCCTAGTTGTAACCCCAAGCACCACAACTGATACACCAGTGCTCTACTTTGCACCTTTATAAATGATCTTACTGGAAGGTTCTATATTGTTTTTAAAATTGCCAGGCATGTTGGCGCATGCCTGTAAACCCTGCACTCAGGAAACTAAGGCAAGAGGATCATTGCATGTTTTAGGCCAGCTTGGGCTACATTGTGAGTTCAAGACCAGTCTCAACTACATAGTGAAATTCTGTCTCAAACTCCTACCACCACCAATGAAAAGGAAAACTCTAGCTCCTAGATAGGGTGGCAGCTCTTTGTGGGTAGGTCTCACTCATTTTACAGTCTCTGGTGTCTCTCAAAGAGGCATCGATTTGCTATACAAATCGCTTGTTCAATGAACACTGTGTCTGAGAAGTGCTCATTGTCAGGGAATCCAAACTTACAGGGTGAGCCTTTATGCATTTTAGCCCAGATCTGCCCAAAAAAGGAATGAAAAAGTCGTGAAAATTCTCTTCCACCTAAACACAGATGTTAGAGGCTGCCCTCCTTCTGCACCATCTTGTAAAGTGGTCAGTCTTTCTCCCGGCAAGCTATAGCCAGGCATATTGTGATTTTGTGCTTTCTCCTTTAAAAACTACTCATAAAGGTAAATTTTATAAATACATTTTAGCTATGTTTCAGTCAGTGCCTAAGGCAATCCCATTCTTGTCCTTTTTGCGCTTACGTTTACTTTAAGGGATGAGAGAAAAACGACAAGTAGATGAGCTATCACAAAACTGACTCTTTAAAACTTTCCAGGTTAGGTCACAGGATATGTGTGCACATTCAGCTCAGTCTCGAAACACTTACTGCTTCAGTATGAGCCGGCTCTGGAGCTAGTTATACTTTTTTTAATGAAAAGAATATTTACCATAGTATTTGTTTCCAGGCTGACCCTTGAAAGTCGTGTAAGCCGAGCACATGGGTAGCAAAGGGAAGCAGGTACGATGGGGTGGCCTGCAGCCCCAGGCGCTGTGCATCTCCGCCCCCTGGGGGTGGCAGCAACAGCTTGGAGGCCAAGGGAGGCCCTTGCCTCTGTGTTTCCACCTCTTGGGATCTCCTTAACAATTGAACTAGGTTTTGCTTGGTGTGGTCATACAGCCTGTAATTCCAGCACTCGTGAGGCTAAGGCAGGAAGCTTGCAAGTTTGAGGCCAGCCTGAGCTACATGGAAAGACCCTGTCTAAACACAAAGAAAACCTTGTTTTTAAAGTTTAGGTTTTTCAATTTTTTTTTCTTATTTTAAAGAGAATACAAAAAATAAAACCTATACAGAACTTCAAAACAAGATGATAGGATATTAACAATGGTTATTATATTGCATATTATTATCTTCAAAGTAAGTGCTCAGATTACCAGGTACAGGCATGCAAAAATGATCAAACAATGTAAACACTAACTGTAATTGTACAGCTTATGGGGGACAGTGTCATATTCTGATGTATGTGTTTATTGTGTAATGGTCAAGTTGGGGCATTTAAATATTATCATTTCTTCGTGGGAAACGCATGTAAAATGTAATATTAAGTATAGTCACCCTACTGTGCAAGAGAACACGGGTTTTATTCTACCTGTATAACCACACTTTAGTAATCATCCACTAATCTCTCTCCATTTTTCCCTCTCCCTCTATCCTACCCAGTTTCTGGTCACTACTGCTTCTCTCTCTACTTACATAAGATCAACTCAGATTCTACGAGTCAGTGAGAACCTGTAGCATTTGTCTTTGTGGGCCTGGATTATTTCATTGAGCATAGTGTCCTCCAGGTTCATCTGTGTGGCCACAGGTGGCAGGAGTCCACTCCTTTTAATTACTGGATAGTCCTCCAGCACCTATAAGTATCATACTTCTTTTCATCAGGTGGTGGATGTTTAGTTTTAGTCCATATCTGGGCAATTACGGGTAGTGTGGCAATAAATACGGCAGTTGTTGTTGTTGCTGTTAGTTAAGGAATGTGGCACTTCTTTGTCTCTCTATCATTGTACTTTGTTATGCATTTTATCTTTATCCACTTCATAGGATTTAAATTCTTTCCCACAGTAGCCTGGGCTCCTTTCTTGCTTCTCAGAGAACAGGTTTTGGGGGAAGCACAAGCCTAGCAGAGGAAAAAGGGTGGCCCTTCCGCAAGCTGGGGTACCCGCTCCTGTGCTTCCTGCTCCCGCCTTCTCCCACCAGCTCCTTCCTCAGGGCCGCTCAGCATCCTCTCCTCCAGCTGCCACTTTAGCTAGTTGTGCCCCGTGCCTTGTTCCTGTGTCTCTGAAAGCAGATGAAATTCATGTCCATCCTTTGAGTAGTATTGGCAGCATCAATCAGGGGCCAGGGGCAGGTAGAGGGGAGAGGCTGGTCCTCCCTGCCTCTGGTGGCCCCCTTCTCTCTTTTCTGGTGCTTGAATGAAAGAATGCGGAAGCTGCTGTTGCTTGGACCACTCAGTTGTCCAGGGCCTCCATGCATGTGTTCGTGCCCTGCATAAAAGCCCTAGTCCAGGCAAGTTAGTGAAGGTTTAAAACTACTCTATAACCTTCCCATGCTGTGTACCTGGGAGAAGAGGGTCTTATTCATCCATTAAAGACACCATTTGTGTTGGTTCAGCTACACATGAAAAAGCAAGGATCTCCAATGGCTAGAGAAGGGCTGTGTACCAGGAACTGGGGCTGGGAATGTTTGTGCACTAGCCCTGTCTCCACCAGAGCCTCTGCCAGTATTTTCCAAAGCATCACAAATCAGGCTACGATAAAAGCATAGAATGCCCTCCCTTGAAAGGCCACACAAATTGCAAAAGGCCCCACAGTGCAGGAGGAGGAAAGGTAGTAATTTAATCTGCTGTTATAATTTGTGTCTAGATGTCCCCCAGAACCTCATGTGACGATAGGGAGGGCTTTTCAGAAGGGGCTGGATCTAGGGTGTGTGATGCTGAGATGAAACATGTGTGACACTGGGATTAAGGGTGTGTGGTTACTACATTAGCCTACTGATTGATCTGACACAGTTCAGGGTGTGGATGGTGGGAAGGCCCACCCTGGGTGTAGGTAGCGCCATCTAAAGGGCAGGTAGCCTGGGAGGGATGAAAGGGAGAAGCAGCTGCTGCTGCTGCTTCTCTGCCTTGGTGCCTTGCTGCCTTTTGCCTGCCAGGAACTGTTTCTCCTCTGTGATGTCCCTCTGTCATGCCACCCTGCCTTGGAGCCAGCCAACTATGAACTGAAACCTCTACACACTGTGAACTACAATAATCTTTGCTCCTTTAACATTAGGTGTGCAATATTTTGTCTCAGCAATGAGAAAAGTAACCAAAACATCTGCCTTTTTGTCAAGTGCAATGGAGGGATGCAGAGATTAGGTCCTGGATGATCTTTCCCAACTAACTCTCTCTTCATTTCCATATAGCCCCTCTTTGAAATTTCCCAGGCAAGTGTCCTC
The DNA here is from genome assembly GCA_004027595.1 of Dinomys branickii. Lineage (NCBI taxonomy): Eukaryota > Metazoa > Chordata > Mammalia > Rodentia > Dinomyidae > Dinomys > Dinomys branickii. Next base: position 93,755 of record PVLD010006693.1, read on the forward strand.
AGCTTCTGTCAGGTAATTTTGGCCCATCTAAGCAGAACTTTCAGGATGGTCCCCTCAGATACTGCAGTTGAGAACCTCTGGCATTTCTTGGATGCAAGTGTCCTCTCCTCTTCACTTGATCATTGTCATCTCCACAGGGTTAGCACCTTGCCTCTGAACTGAAGGCATTCTACTTCGAGCTTAGTTTTCCCATAAGAGCTTCATCACTAATTTCTCTAAGAATACTTGCCCAACTTGCAAAATCAGCAATGGTTTTTTGATGTCTATACAGTTTATCCTCATATGAAGAATATATATATATAGAGAGAAAGATATATATGTGTGTGTGTGTGTGTGTGTGTGTGTGTGTGTGTGTATATATATATAATATATATATAGTTAGCATGGCCTTGATCTTTTTCATATCAAAACCATAACCCCTGGCATTCTTGTGCTTAGGAGCATTTGACATTTTCATGGTGTGTTCAGCAAGGGTCACCATAATATTTCTAAATGGCTTTCTCTTTCCCTTCCAATGCCACTAGTTTTGATTATATTATATATTATTTCCAGTCTCCCCCTACTAATAAAAGATCAATGTGGATTTTAGTTTATGGAGTCACACTGGCACCGACTAGTGTGTAAATGCAGATGAAAATTAGGATTGGCATAAAAAGCAGCATATTTACCCTTGACATGTCCCTATCTTCGTAGATAAGGAAATCTTTGAAATGTGGTTTTCAGCGGAGAGGAAGCTGGTGAGGGAAGCACTGAGGATCCCTCAGGAGCTGAAGTACAGAGGGACATAAGAGCTCTCCTGGCTCTTCATTCCCCCTCTGTGCTCTGTTCTTTTCCTCCCCTTCTCTCTTCTCTCAGTATCACTAGAACTTCATGGAGCCATGTGGAAGCTGGATAGAGAGCTTTCATGATGGCCCTTAGATGGTCCATAAAGATCCCTGGGAAGGGCTGGAAGGGGACAGAGAAACTTCCAGCAGCACGGAGAAAGGAAATGGTCTCCTGCTCCTTAGCACCTTCGAGGGGCCAACCTGTCTGTTAGAGAGGGCGGATATGACGAGTATAGGTGTTTAGGGACAGCTTACACCGGAAGATGATAATTGGTATTAATGATAGGGCCACATTTTGTTCTTTCTTTCCCAGACCTTTCTTCCTTCCAAGAGAATCAGTCAGTAAATCTTGTTAATTATACCTCCTAAAACCACTGTTTCTCCTCTTACTGTTCTTAATTCTTAAAAATTAGTCAGCTGACTTAATTTGGGTTTCCTCAGAAGAACAGAATACAAAAGAAGGATTTGAGAGAAGGGAAGTTGCCAGAAACAGCAGCAAGGGAGGAAGGGAGCGAGGGAGGGGAAGCGAAAGTGCCAGCATGTACATCTGTTATGTGTGAGACCCTGGGGCCACTGAGCTGCATATAGGAAGCCTCCCAAACTGTCTATTGCAGGACAGGTGGTTGGGACACTCATCCATCCTCTGCTGTCTCCTCCTGGTTGAACGTTTGCTCCAGAGGTGTTAACATCATGCTTACATGGCCGTGAGGTCAGCAGGCCCCTACAGCACCCGAGAAGACCCTGAAGAGGAAAGAGGGAAGACAGCGAGTTGAGGTGGAAGCTGCCAGGGTGAAGCGAATCTGGGCTCGGGTAGAAATGATCCACCACAGTTGTGGCTGAAATGGAAATGGAGCCAGGGGACAGAGCACTGAGTGTCAAACGTGTCTGCTCTGTAACCAGTGAAGGAAAATGATTTCTAAGGTGTCTTCTCAACTCTGGTCTAAAAGGCCTTCTCTCTAAAGGTGATACTGCATGATCTGCTAATAATTGGCTCTCAGTCTCTCCTCTTGCTTTTCTCAAAGTTTCCTAATCAATTCCTTACTGGAAATCTATAGCTGATCTTCATATCCAGGATGTAAATATAAAACAAAGAATAGAAAGTTGACAAAAGACTCTTCAGAATATAGCAGTACATTTTACTTTCTATCAGTCCACTTTGAACAGGAAAACTTTTCAAAAAGGAGTTCATTAGAAAAACATGTTTGTATAGAGTTACTGTGTAATGAGAAAGGTCATAGTTTGTTAATGGGGTAGAAAAAAGCAAACAGGGAGACTCAGTTGTCCTGAGAAGGTGAGGACAATGTAACGGACAAATACAAGGGAGGAGAAGTGAATCTTGAAACTCTTCTGAGTCATAGGTCTTGGGATCTGTCTCACACATAGGCAGAGGCCAAGGGAAGCCTACTATGTGGATGTGCTGGAGCAGGATAAAGGTCTCAGGGGAGAGCTGTGGCTGGTTGATCTGATGAGATAAAGAACTTTTGTTCAATAAAAAAGGAGGTGAAGAAAGAGTTTTAAATAGTTTTTCTGCTTTTATCTTAAGATCATGCCATTCTTGGTACTCTACATGTGGTTCCTTGCACCATTTTGAGTTTTTGGGTTCATTGTTATCAGAAGTGGGGGTTTCCCTAATTTGTGAGGAAGAAGTATCTCCCAGATAGTACTGAACACACCAAACACTCCTTACTGGAGACCACGTGCTGCCAAGAACACAGGAGAACTGATTTAGTATTTGTGTTTTGATTATTGAGACTTTTTTTGTTAATTATAAAAGGGTACAAGTTTCTGTGAAGCAGTCTTCTGAGAAAACATTGAGAGGAATTTAAACTTTCATGAGCAGAGGGCGGTACCTAGTACACTCATCCATTTCTCTCCATGTCTGCCACACCTCCAAGCACCACTTGTTTTTCTCATTCCCACAGGCCAGGCCATGACCAGCTCCTGCTTGGATCTCTCCCGCTTCACATACACTTCGCATGAGTCTTTTACAAAGGTCTTCCTAGGAAGAATATCGATCGAGTCATAGCACATCTGTGGGAGTCAATTTTATGCTAACTGTACTGGATCATGGTCAAGAAATATAATTTATACCTATATCTGAGAGGGTGTTTCTGGAAGAAATCACCATTTGAATCAGTGGACTGAAGGGACAGATTGTCCTTCTCAATGTGGGTGAACTCATCCAATTCTTTGAGGACCTGAATAGAACAAAATGCAGAGGAAGGAAGGCTTCAGAGTCTCTTCCTGATGGCTTATACTCAACTCCTGGTCTAAACCCAATCTACACCATTGAGTCTCAGGTTTTTATTTTATTTTTTTTTTATTTTTATTTTTTAAATTTTATTTTAAAGACAAAAGAATGGAGACATATGAACCAGAAAAGCCATAAACAATACAGAAAATACAAAGTTATACAGAATATAGTAGGGAATTAGCACTGGATGTTGTATTACATAGTTATCTTCACATTAGTTAACAGAAAAACATTAAAGGAAATACCAAATTATAGAGAAGATAGGGAATTTGCACTGGATGCTGTATAATATAAAGTTATCTTCACTTCTGTTAATACAAAAACGATTGAGGAAATACAGAATTATAGAGAACATAGAAGGGAATTAGCCCTGGATGTTGTCCTACATAATATTAGCTTCACCTTTGTTACTCAGTTACACAGATGATGGCCCATTTGATCATTCAATTTTTCTCCTCCCTCATCTCCATTGCCCTACCACTCAATCAGTCATCTTCCCTGTGATAATAACTATACTCCTGGGTTTATCTATATCCTTGGACTCTTGCCTTGGGAAGAGATATAGCTGCCTCAGACTATACTATAACATACATGGGTGTATACAAACTGCCATGGTTGGAAGTGGGAAAGCACATATGCTCACAGCGGACCGCCCAGCTCCGCCCTGTTGTCGTGCTATGGGTGGGAGCAGGTCCAGTCCATGAGGTGCCCTGAGCGGGGCCCACAGCGGAGCAGCGGTGGGGCCCACTGCAGCGCAGCTGCGGGGCCCACTGCAGCGCAGCGGCGGGGCCCACAGCGGCGCAGCGGCGGGGCCCACAGCGGAGCAGCCGCGGGGCTTACAGTGGAGCAGCCGCGGGGCCCACTGCGGAGCAGCCGCGGGGCCCTCAGTGGAGCAGCCACGGGGCGCCCTCTGTGACCCTTTTGCTCTGTCTTGTTGCCTTGATGCCAGAGGCCCTTTCTTCTCCTCCCATATCCTCCTGATCTCCAGCATTACCGTTCCCCACCCCTTGCAGCTGGGCAATGGGTCTCCGAAGCTGAAGCTGCGAATGCCCAAACGAGGGCGTGGGCCAGGGGTGTGCTTGAGCGGCGACCTCCTCCCTCTCTGTCTCGTCTCCTTCCGACTGCGCCATGGCAGATCTCCGATCCCCTCCTCCAGAGGAGGTTCTGCTTAGTCTTTCTGAGGGTTTCAGTTCCCATTTCAGATCCTTCTCGAGTTCAGGATATCCACCTCTTTCCTTTCTGTCCTTCACATGTTGCTATATTCCTATGTCTGAGTGGCATTCCTCTGGGAGGTTCTCTCTCTGCTGCCTACCTGGTCGCCATGGGTTCATACAAGGTTCATATATGCAAGCAGTATGGAGACACTCTTGTTGCTCGTATTAGTAGTTTGGGGTGAGTC